>CAMOHE010053718.1:48877-70930 GCA_946598075.1 Artocarpus hirsutus
CCCCCCCCCCCCCCCCCCCCCCCCCCCCCCCCCCCGGGGGTTCACAAGTCTTGATAAGCCAAGAGTTTTATATCAATGACCATATGATTAAGGTTTTGGATAAATGGGGAAGGTTTATAGAACAATTCATTGATCAACGATAAACTTATCTAGATGTTGTGCTATTTCTTGTTATATTTTAAATTTTTATCAATTATTGCTAGCTAATTTATGTTATCAGCGAATTGTGAGGCTAATAAAAACAATTAGAAAACGGGAAGACCACCTATGCGCAAACAAAATAAAGCTTGAACATTTGGCTTTGAAGTTGCTGTTAGACGACGATTTCTAGCATAAACTGTCATCTAAAAAAGACATTAGACAACATGTCTGATAAATACCTGTCACGCCCTAGGATACGGGAGGTGATGTGGTGGATTAATAAAGTTAATTAAGTAAAAATTTAGTTAAAAATTGGGTTTTAGAATCAATTTTAAGTGAGAATGTGATAATTTTTTTTTTAAAATCGTTTATTTAAAACAAGCAGTTATAATATTCGAGCAAATGAAATAATAAAATAAACAATAAAAAATAATAAAAATAATAAAAATATAAGGTGAGGCGGGAATGGGTCCCATAGGCCCACATCTTGTGCACACACACAGTACTGACAATATTATACTACAACCACAGTCCAGAAATAAAGAAAGTTAAGAATTTACATGCCTTGTCTTACTATAATACAACCTACCAAAATCTTCAACTGGTCGCAAGTCCAGACAACGGACTCTTCCCCGATCCTAAGCTGATATCCACTTATGAGATAAGATTTTAAAACAAAAAAAAGTGAGTGAAAAGCTCAGTAGGACTATTTATTTAAAACATTTAATTCTTTAAAAGGAGGTTTCATTAATCAAATAAACATTTAGAAAATGAACTTAAATGTGTAACAGATAAATAAACAAACAAATGAATAAATAATAAATCAATTAAATAAATGCAGAAGTAAGAATCCAATAAAGACCTTTCTTACCAAAATAAATTTATAGGTCAACCAAAAAGAATAACATTTTCTTTTCTTGGGCAAACCATATGCAAATCACCACCGTAGTGGCCTAGTTGTGTTTCGGGACCTGACCCTAAGGTTGTGCACTACACGACCCAATGTCTGATATGGCATCATGCCCTTAAACATAATTATATATATCTTTCTATGATTATTAAAATTTCTTTTTATCAAATATAATCATTTACATTCATTATGAGGTTTATTATGAAAAATCACCTCAGTTCTACTATTTATGAAATCAGTCAATAAAAATGCATTTTCAACCAATCATTTCAAAACTTTTTGTTAAAAATTCCTTTGAGGCCAAAACATTTAAAACTGGCTACCAAAGAAGGGGTAAAAGTCCTACCTCAATACTCGTGTCGGTGTCTTACACCGTAATCCCGGTCCGCTATACGTTAGCTCCGCAGATCCATGCATAATCTTAAATGAAAACTAGGTCTATTAGTATCTAACCCGAGATATTCTATGTTACTAAATCATCTCATGGTGTCCTAGTGTGCCACTTAGGTTTATAAAATCATTTTATAAAGTCACAATTTCAATTAGGGTTTAAAACAGTGAAAACGAGTGAAAAATCACAAAATTTCACCATGCCCATTCGGCCTGCCAGTCGCCCTTGTTCGGCCGGCCGAATCGGAGGTCCGAGTCCGATCGGCCAAACTTTTCCAGGTTCGACCTGCCGGTCGGATGAATCCGGCCTGCCAAACACGAAGTTCGGCCCACCGATCTGAAAAAATTCTAGAATTTTCCAGGCACAGGTCTCGGCTTCCTCGAGCCCACATCTTCAATTCCAACTTGTTTTCTTAATTCTCAGGCATGGGTAATGATCATAATCAATAGAAAAACATAATATATTACTTTTTGATGCATCAAAACAAGTTTTAAACAAAATTTTTAGAAAAATCCAAAAATGAGAAAAATTTGAGAAAAATGAAAAATCTTGTTTCAAATCCGTTTTTGATGAAACAAAGTTTATATTCTAGCTAATCTAAGTTCATATAACCTAGATTGAAGGTTTTCTAAGTTTAGAAATGCTTAGATTTCACAATGCAAGAAAAATTGAAAAATTAAAAAAGTTTAGAAAATTTGAAACTAACCTCGAATCAAAGCTTTAAATCGAGTTTGTGGTTGCTCAATCGTGTTCCCGAGCCTCCAATTCACTAACCTGAAGCTTGAAACCAAATTTTGGTTCAAAATTTTTGAGAGAGATAGAGAGAGAATGAGAGAAACCGTGAGGCAGAGTGAGAAAGAGACACGGGCAAAAGAGAAAGGAGAGAGAAAATGAGTGAAAGAGAGAGAGTGAGGTGAAATAAATAGAGGAAGAGAGAGAAATTAGTTGCATAAAATCGTGTGCAACAATACACTGTTTTCAAATAAAAGCTACTTGGTATTTAACAAATCATTTTATTAAAATTTAAAATAACAATTAAAATTAATTAAGAGTAATTAAAAATTTATTAAAATAATAAAAAATATCATAAGTTTAGAAATTTCACAAAGTGATCAAATTAAGTTTAAAATATTCATTATAGCACACTAATTCACCATTTAACACACTAACAACACTTAATAAATTTCAGGGCATTATAACTCTCCACTCTTAAAAGAAATTTCGTTATCGAAATTTACAAGTCAATTCAAAAACAAAACAAATACGGATACATCTCCCGCATACTTGACTCTAATTCCCAAGTGGCTTCATCAACTCCGTGATGTTGCCACGTGACCTTAACTAACGAGATCTCACGATGGCGTAAGCTAATCACTTTACAGTCGATAATCTGGGTCGACACTTCTTCATACGTCGTATCTTCCTGAATCTGCACATCTTGGAGAAACGATCTTGCCCTGCTCGGGTGGACACTTTCGAAGCATCGACACATGAAATACGTCGTGAACATATGAAAGTTTCAAAGGAAGGTTGAGTCGATAAGCAACCACACCTACGCGTTGAGTAATCTCAAACGGTCCAACATATCTTGGCACGAGTTTTCCTTTTACTCCGAATCACGAAATGCTTTTGCGAGGCGATACTTTCAAAAGAACAAAGTCTCCAACCTCGAATTTCAAGGGTCGACATCTTTT
Source organism: Artocarpus hirsutus (assembly GCA_946598075.1). Taxonomy (NCBI): domain Eukaryota; kingdom Viridiplantae; phylum Streptophyta; class Magnoliopsida; order Rosales; family Moraceae; genus Artocarpus; species Artocarpus hirsutus. The sequence continues at coordinate 52,014 of CAMOHE010053718.1, forward strand.
ATCCGATTAACTCTTCTGCTAACTCTGAGCTGCTTTCAGTGGATCCCGAATCACGACGATCTTCTCGTTGCTATCACGAATCTCATTTGGCCCAAGAATAACTCTATCCTCTGGTTCGGCCCAACACACCGAGGATCGACACGGTCGTCCATATAGTGCTTTGAACGGTGCCATACCAATACTCGATTGATAACTGTTATTGTATGCGAACTCTACCAGATGCAGATACTTCTTCTAGTTCCCGTCAAAATCCAATGCACAAGCACGCAACGTGTCTTCGAGAATCTGAATGACTCGCTCAAATTGCCCATCGGTCTGAGGATGAAACGTCATACTGAAGTTCAAATTTGTACCCATAGCCTCCTTAAAGCTCCTCCAATACTTGGCATTAAACCTAGTATCCCTATCTGATGTGATGGACAGAGGAACTCTATGCAACCTTACTATGTTCTGCAGATACAACTCCCTAAGAATCATCCTCGAACACGTCGATCTAAAAGGAATGAAATGAGCTGACTTTGTTAACCTGTCGACCACGACCCAAATCGCATCATGCCGCTGTTCTGTCCTCGGCAATTCGGTAAGGAAATCCATCGTCACATGCTCCCATTTTCACCCTGGAATAGGAAGTGGCTGAAGCTGACCTGCTGACTTATGATGTTCGGCTTTTATCTGAAGACAAGTCGCACACTTGGCCACGTATTCTCGAATGTCCTTCTTCATACCTCACCACCAATAGTGTCTCTTCAAGTTACGATACATCTTCATGTCCCCTGGATGAATGGCGAACTGAAACTTGTGAGTTTCGTCCATTATGGCCTTCATCATTTTTGCAATTGCTGGAACTGCTAGACGCTCCCTAAAGTACAATGATCCATCCGCACGTATTCTCCATTCTTCAAACTGCTCTTCATTCTGAATTTGCATCTAGATTCCCTAAAGATGCTGGTCTTGCCACTGATTCTACTTCACCATCTGAATAAAAGCTGGGGTCGTCTTCATGTGGTATACCAAAACACGATGATACTATAGCCCAAACTCACTTACTGTCGCATCCCTTTTCCAACCTTCAAGAGCCAAACATGCAAGTATTCCTGAAGACTTCCAACTAAGTGCATCTGTGACTACATTAGCCTTTCTGGGATGATACTACAGTGCTAAATCATAATCCTCCATGTATTCCACCATCTTCACTGCCTCAAGTTCAAATCCCTCTGGGTAAATAGATACCTCAAACTCTTATGGTTGGAGAAAACCTGAAATGTTACTCCGTATAGATAACATCTCTAAATCTTCAGTGCGTGAATTACTGCTGCAAGCTCCAAATCATGAAAAGGGTAATTTTGCTCATGAGGTCGTAACTATCTCAATCCATATGCTACCACACATCCATGCTGCATCAACATACACCCAAGGTCACGTCCTAAAGCATCCGCATAAACCTCGTACGGCTCTTCACTGTTGGGAATAATCAACACTAGTGCTGAAGTCAACCGATTCTTCAACTCTTGAAAAGCGAACTCACATTCTTCGTTCCACTCGAACCTGACATTCTTCCTAATCAACCTTGTCAACGGTGTTACTATCTTCAAAAAATCTTTCACAAATTTCCTGTAATATTTTGCAAGTCCCAAGAAGCTGTGGATCTCTGCCTCATTCCTCAATCATTCCTAATCTACTATGGCTTCTATCTTAAACGGATCCACTGAAATACCATGCTCGGACATGACATGACCAAGAAATTTGACCTTTGTTAACCAGAATTCACATTTTTCCTTTTTGGCATACAACTAATGTTCTCGCAGAGTCTGAAGAACGATCCTAAGATGCTGCTCATGCTCCTCCCAAGTCTTAGAATAAACCAAGATGTCATCGATGAACACGATCACGAATTGGTCCAAGTAAGGCTTGAATATATTGTTCATCAAATCCATGAAAGCTGCCAGAGCGTTCGTCAATCCAAACGACATCACCAAAAAGTTAAAATGTCCATACCAAGTCCTAAAAGTTGTCTTAGGAATGTCCTCTTCCTAAATCCTGAGTTGATGATATCCTGACCTCAAGTATATCTTCGAGAAATACCACGAATCTCCCAACTGATCAAATAACTCATTGATCCTGGGTAGAGGATACTTGTTCTTCACTGTAACTCGATTCAACTGCCGATAATCTATACACAACCTGAGAGTTTCATCATGCTTTCTTGCAAACAAAACCGATGCTCCCCATGGTGATGTGCTATTCTGGATGTATCCCTTATCAGTAAGCTCCTGAAGTTGTCTCCTAAGTTCCTTCATTTCTGTCGGCGCCATCCGGTAAGGTGCTATGGAAATCAGTGCTGTTTCTGTAAACAATTCAATACCAAACTTGATTTCGCGATGCGGTGGTAATCCTAGTAGCTCGTCGGGGAAGACATTCTCAAATTCATCTACCACTGGAATCACTGCACGTCCTTTCAAAGCACTAGGCTCTCCTTCCAAATTCATGAGAAAGGCATAGCAAACTATGTTCTTCCGCCCTCCGAAACACGCTCTTACAAGACGCTCACTCATCAATTGATCACCACCACCCTGGTAAGTGATCACCGTCCCTGTATCGGACCCTAGGGTTACTTTCCTAAGTTGGCAGTCCACTATTGCACTGTATCTAGATAACCAATCCATTCCTAGGATTACATCATATGAACTCATGGGGATCACAATCAAATCACTTTTCAAAATCTCATCCACAATCTTTATTTTACAAGCTTTGCAAATACTATTCACACACACCCGCCCCAAGGGTGAAGCTATAACTAAGGGTTCATCAAATGCTTCTATTTCTAATCCCAAGGCATGTACAAATGAGCTCGAAATGAGAGAATAAGTGGCACCAGTATCGAATAACACGTGTGCTAAAGACCGAGAAACCATAATCGTACCATCGACAACTGCGTTATTGGTCTGGACATTTGAACTTCCTGATGTCATCATGTGAACCTATACTGGAGCTTTCCCTTTTCCTCTACCAAAATTGCTAGATCCTAGATTAGTTGGTCAATACTACTACAATGATGGCGACTGCACACTGGCTATACTCGATGCTTGGTACTGAGGGACATTACGCTGAAAGTTCTGCGGTTGGTGTCTTTGCGCTGAATATGGCTGTTGTTGAGGAGAGAACTGATAGAATGAAAGTTGAGGGTACTATTGTGGCTGAGGTAGAGTCTGAAGCTGGGGCTGTCGACTAGCTCCTTCTCTGGTCTGAAATCCTAGGCGAGCATTCCTGATGGGGCAATTCCTCTTGATGTGTCTTGGCCGCTGGCAATAGTGACAATGGAGCTGTAGGGGTTGTTGCGCCCACTGTTGGATGAACTGTTGCTGCCGCTGTTCATGCCACCCTACTTGTTCTTTCTCGGAGTTGGTCGACTACTGATGCTCCTCATGCCACTCCTCTATGGTCCTTCTAACGTCTTGGCTCGATTCTCACAGTATTGCGTGTAATCATTTTCCACTGATATTGCTGATGACACAAGCACTCTGAAGTTCTGAGTCGTAGAGCAACTATCTGTCATCGAATAGGTGCTTTAAGTCCATCTTGAAATTTAATACACTTCTCACTCTCCGATGCCACTACAGAGGGAACAAAACTAGCCAATTCATTGAACTTTGCCTCATATTCCCGAACTGACATATCGCTCTACTACAACCTATATAATTCTGCCGCCTTTTGATCCCTGTATCCTTGCGAAAAATAGTGGTCATACAACAGTTCATCAAAGTGATCCCAACTGATGTTACCATTACTTTCCAGGTGTTTAGCTTGCTTCCACCAAGTATTAGCACCACCTTCAAACTTATATGTCGTAAATTCTACACGATACTCCACTGGCACACCGAGAGTATCCAAATGCTTCACGATCGAATCTAGCCAATATTCTACCACTTATGGGTCCTCGGTTCTGTCGAAAGTCAGTATAGATGCACATCGAAACTCCTTAAAATACGAATGCTAGCGACTAGCGTCGAAGTCATCCAGCCTTGCCCTGGCTGCCATCTGTCGAAATGCAGCAAACATAGCCCTCATCATGCCCTCATCATTTCCAAACTCGACATCAGTTGTCGAGTGACGTCTAGGTGCCATTCTCTCACTTTTGAAAACAAAATTTGGACTGTCAGTGGTATTTCATTGTCTACCTATGTGTGCACAATTCCCAAGGTTCATAATCTTGAGCTCTGTCATCATTATGTCACGCCCTGGGGTATGTAAGGTGACGTGGTGGATTAATAAAGTTAATTAAGTGAAAATTTAGTTAAAAATTGGGTTTTAGAATCAATTTTATTAGTGAGAATGTGATAATTTTTTTTAAATTGTTTATTTAAAACAAGCAGTTATAATATTCGAGCAAATGAAATAACAAAATAAACAATAAGGAATAATAAAAATAATAAAGGTATAAGGTGAAGCGAGAATGGGTCCCATTGGCCCACATCTTGTGCACACACATAGTATTGATAATCTTGTAATACAACCATAGTCTAGAAATAAAGAAAGTTAAGAATTTACATGCCTTGTCTTACTATAATACAACCTACTAAAATCTTCTACTGGTCGCAAGTCTGGACAGTGGACTCTTCCCCGATCCTACGTTGATATCCACCTATGGGGTAAGATTTTAAAACAAATAAAACGTGAGCGAAAGGCTCAGTAGGACTATTTATTTAAAACATTTAATTCTTTAAAAGGAGGTTTCATTAATCAAATAAACATTTAGAAAATGAACTTAAATGAGTAACAGATAAATAAACAAATAAATGAATAAATAATAAATCAATTAAATAAATGCAGAAGTAAGAATCCAATAAAGACCTTTCTTACCAAAATAATTTTATAGGTCGACCAGAAAGAATAACATTTTCTTTTCCTAAGCAAACCATATGTAAATTACTACCGTAGCAGCCCAGCTAGGTTTAGAGATCTGCCCCCAAGGTCGCGCAATACACGATCCGATCTCTGATATGGCATCATGCCCTTAAACATAATTATATATATCTTTCTATGATTATTAAAATCTATTTTTACCAAATATAATCATTTACATTCATTATGAGGTTTATTATGAAAAATCACATTAATTCTACTATTTATGAAATCAGTCAATAAAAATACATTTTCAACCAATCATTTCAAAACTTTTTGTTAAAAATTCCTTTGATGCCAAAACATTTAAACTAGCTACTAAAGAAGGGGTAGAAGTCCTACCTCAATACTCGTGCCGGTGTCTCACATCATAATCCCGGTCCGCTATACGTTAGCTCCACAGATCTAACACAACCTTAAATGAAAACTAGGTTTATTAGTATCTAACCTGACATATTCTATGTTACTAAATCATCTCATGGTGTCCTAGTGTGCCAATTAGGTTTACAAAATCATTTTATAAAGTCAGAATTTCAATCAGGGTTTAAAATAGTGAAAACGGGTGAAAAATCACAAAATTTCACCATACCCGGTCGGCTTGCCGGTCGCCCTAGTTCGGCCGGCCGAACTTTTTCAGGTTCGGCCTGCCGGTCGAATGAATCTAGCCTGCTGAACAGGAAGTTCGGCCTACCGATCTGGAAAAATTTTAAAATTTTTTAGGCACTGGTCTCGGCCTCCCCGAGCCCAAATCTTCAATTCCAACCTGTTTTCTTAATTCTCAGGCATGGGTAATGATCATAATCAATAGAAAAACATAATAGATTACTTTTTGATGCATCAAAACAAGTTTTAAACAAAAGTTTTGGAAAAATTTGAAAATGAGAAAAATGAAAAATCTTGTTTCAAATCTGTTTTTGATGAAACAAAGTTTATATTCTAGCTAATCTAAGTTCATCTAACCTAGATTAAAGGTTTTCTAAGCTTAGAAATGCTTAGATTTCAAAATGCAAGAAAAATTAAAAAATTAAAAAAGTTTAGAAAATTTGAAACTAACCTCGAATCAAAGCTTTAAAAAGAGTTTGTGGTTGCTTAATCGTGTTCCCGAGCCTCCAATACACTAACCCGAAGCTTGAAACCAAATTTTGGTTCAAAATTTTTGAGAGAGATAGAGAGAGAATGAGAGAAACCGTGAGAGAGTGTGAGAGAGAGACACGGGCGACAGAGAGAGGAGAGAGAAAATGAGTGAAAGAGAGAGAGTGAGGCGAAATAAATAGAGGAAAAGAGAAAAAATTAGTTGTACAAAACCGTGTGCAATAACACACTGTTTTCAAATAAAAGCTACTTGGTATTTAACAAATCATTTTATTAAAATTTAAAATAACAATTAAAATTAATTAAGAGTAATTAAAAATTATTAAAATAATCAAAAATATCATAAGTTTAAAAATTTCACAAAGTGATCAAATTAAGTTTAAAATATTCATTATGGCACACTAATTTATCATTTAACACATTAACAACACTTAATAAATTTCGGGGCGTTACAATACCATCGTCTAATATTGTACTATTCTTGTCATGAGAAGGTCAAATCTACATTAGACTGCAGTTTAACCATCATCTAATACCATTACATATTATGAGTATAGATTAGATGACAGTTTCTATGACCATCGTCTAATCTTTAGACGATAGCTTATTGTTTTAAGGAATTTGGTCATCAGCAAACCAGGCAAGTTGGTTAACTATTCCTCTTTTTATTTACTATATACATATTTGATGATTCTAAATCAAGCAAAATTAATTTTTTTATACTTCATATTTCTTTATTGTAGGCACAATCTTATTGGATTTTATGATATTACTTGTGAAAATGTCGATATTTGCCATCATCTTCATTGGCTAAGGTAAACTATTTCAATTCTAACCTTTTTTCCCCTGCATATTAGGTATTTGATCTTGAAATTTCATGATTTTTGTTCAAATTTTATTCTGGCTAAATACCTTCTTGGACATGGTGTCGGTCCTTCAATACCCAACAACTTAGGGCGCCTGCATTTTTCATTATGCAGACATGGACGAGTTTTTTTCTTTACTTGTTCTATTTTGAAATTCTTATTTTTTTTTTTCCTCAATAATTTGGTTTTGGCCGAAAGTGTTCTAGCTACTTCTTGTTGCTTGTAATATTATCCTTTCTCAACTACGACAATTACACAGCCAGTTTTTTTGTCTCTTCTATGAAACATCTTGAAATTTTAACTCTTGTCTCTTTTAGATTAAATTCTTTATATCTTCCTTTGACCCGATTCTATATCGTCATTCCTTTTCATGTAAATTAAATACCTCATGAAGGCATCCTCGTTCAAAATGTAGTAGATTGTTACGTGTGCTAGCTACATGGTCGCAAGTAATAAAATATACTAACACGTGGATATTGTTCTCACAAGAATTGTGTTTAATTCTAGTCAAATACCAAAATTAGATTAGACTTTATAATTATTTAGACAATCAAAACTACAATAAAACGAAAAGAACTGCAATAAAACAATAATAAAAGACATGAAATTGAAGCTAAAACTAAAATTAAAATAAACGATAATAAAACGGGTCTAAAGAAACTATATCACCAAGTTTCTATTATGATTTTAATTGCCTAAATTAATGACAGATTAATTCTCTCAATTTATTGGCTTAGAACGTTCATGTATCTTACCTTTTCTCTCAATTTATTGGCTTAGAACATTCATGTATTTCAGTTTTTCCTCTCCTAAGTACTCAATTGAAGAATACCCAACATAATTAATTCCAACACCCCTATTCAAAAATAATTACTAGGGCTCATTAAGCATGTTATATTAATTGGCTACAAAAAAAATCATAGGTCTCTCAACTCTACAATTCTCTAGGTTGCATTTCCCCAAACATACAGTTAGAATCCTTCTTTTTCAAGTGCTAATCCTAAAAATGAAATCAATCAATTAGTGATCAAGCAATTAGAGGCATTAAACTCAAGAAAATACTAATAAATAAAAAATAGAAATCAAACAATAATCCACGTAATAACCCAACACAATAATCTTATCACAATTTCAACTTGGATCCATAGCCTTTCAGAATAAGAAATTTAACTATACATAATCACAAAAAAAATTAAACAACACTAATAATTAAACATTCTTAGAATATTCAAAAATTTAGTGAATAAAAATAAGAAAGAAATGACTAAATGGAGGTGTCAAAAGCTTTGAAATCTCGTCCACAAATTTTCTTCTTTCTCCTTCTTGAAACTTCAAAATGCCCTCTAAAATGGTGCGTGCGAAAAGAAAAATAAATTTCTCAAATCTAAAATTAAAAAATAAAATCCCAAACTGAAAGTAAAAACTAATTTAAATAATTTATTTTTCTTTCTTTTTGACATTCCTCAGTCTTGGGATTTGCTCTCCAAAAATGAGGGTTTCCCCTCTTCTTCGGGCACTATTCAAAATGTCGTGCTGATCAATTTATTTATATATTGATTCCCATATGCCAGTAAGGTCAAAAGATCAGGGCAACTGGGCTCCCTGATCATCGCCACGTAGCGGGGTTGCATTAGGAGAACGAGCTGGCGCGACACACGGCAGTGTCGGAGGGGGCACCACGCAGGCGCATGGTAGCAAAGATGGGACCCGTCGTATAGGAACCAGGGATGCATGGGGCCGCGCGATTCGTCACAGCCTGCTGCAACTTGTCTGTGATGTGCCTTGTTGGAATTGGCTTGCACGTGCTGATCTGGTCTGCACCTAAAGAAGATCCAATGGCCTGGAGCTTGAGTTACCCTTCTTCAGATTTTTTGCGCGTTGTTGGGTTTCAGGTGCACGCTTAAAACCATTTTTTAATGCTTTTTTCTCTATTTAAACTCCAAATTTTCATTTTAGCCTCATCACCTACTCACCTACTTAAGTGAGGATAAAATAAAATAAATGAAAGAAAATAATTATAATTATAATAATAGTAATAATAAGAATAAAATCAATTAAAATGAAATAAAATAAAAATTAAAATTAAAATAAATCAAATTAACAAAAAAGAAGTAAAAAGTAAAATATAAAAAAAAATTAAATAAAAATATCAATAACGTAACAAACATGTGTGCATTTAAGGACATAAATAGCTCTATTTTCATAAAGTTATCACGTTCTCAAACTTAATATTTTGTTTCCGCTTAAGCAAAAGAAGAGAGAAAAAGAGAGAAACAATAACACAAAATTAAAATGAAAGAAAGAGAGAGAAAAAACGATAAATAATAAAATCAAAATAAAAAAATTTGAGGACCTTCTTAATGCATAAAAGAGGAAAAAAAAAACTCTATTTTTATAGAGTTGTCACACCTCTAAAGTTAATATTCTGCTTGTCCTCAAGCAAAAACAAGAAAATAAACCAAAAAAAATAAAAATAAATTAAAGGAAAATTATGCTAAATTGATGATTTTCATGGATTCCTCAAAGATTGACTAAATGGCATAACTTAGAGAAACATACAAACCTTGAACTAACTTAGAGAAACATACAAACCTTTAACAAGCATTGTGATTAATCCCAGAGCATGCCCCCTTTTCAATTGGATTCTCAAAGTGTGTCTATGTGTAGCATTTTCACTCTTTATTATATACAATTTAGATAAGCTTATGTAAATATGAAATTAGCGACAATCTAAAAAATGTAAACAAGTCCCATAGGTTTGCTTTTCATGTCTCTTTCCCTAATGTAGACAAACACCACATCAAGGATCTTTAGGACTTCAATAAGCTTGTAACGAATGGCTCAAGTGAGGGGTGGGATAAAGGAAAGAATTGTGGCTCAAATAGTACCCTAAGCACATTACCAAACTAGGACCTTCGTAGATCTCTTTTCCACCCTTCAAGTAACTCTCCTAAACTTTGATTCAACTTTGTTTTGTCAACCTCTTTATTCTCTTTTATTTTTTGTTTTTTGTATTTTTTGTTTCTTTTTTTGCCACTACACCCCCAAATTTATTTCTTTCTTCCTTTGTTTGAACCAAACATCTTCAAGTGCTTCTCATATTGGGTAGACTTTTCAAGAAGTCAATCTTGCTTATTTCTAATTAGAACATCCATAGTAGGAATGGATGCTACCAATTCTTCAATTTGTTTTCCCATTTCCTCTACTCTTTTCAAAGTTTTAAATGATTCTTTTGCCATTACATTTGACCTTATTTAAACTCTCTATATTTTGGCCATTCTTCTTCATATATTGATTGCAACGCCTGCCAATTTTTATGTAACGGATATTATTAGATAAACGAAAAGTATTTTTCCCTTATGATATATGATACGATGTTACAAACTATTTTATTTTAAGTATGATGATAGGTGACGACCACGTAAAATTAATGTGCTTAAGGTGTTCAGGTCATTTATGTTGTATACATGATAATTAATTATTATTTTGTTATATTTTAGTGTATACGGCAATTCAGCAGGTTGATTCTTCAAGTTTGACAGGTTGAATTATCCCTCACCGAAGGCTAATGAATTTAATCGACAGGCTAAACCTCACGACTTCTACAGGCCGAAGTAAACCATCGACAGGCTAAAGATAGTTAACGAGTAATCAGTAGGTGATAACCAAAATTGTGGCATTGATGATTAGATATGATTGGATAATAAATTCTAAGTAATTGGCATATTTTTGGTCTTTTTCCTTATTTCATAGGATGGAATATTTGACTTCTTATGATGATTGGATAATTGATAGAGTTTTCCATTTTGAAAAAGTGAAATTTGGTACGTGGAGCAATCATTGACATCTTTCCCCTAATTTCCCTTAATCTCCCACGAATTTGTAATCAGCTTTTGAGGAAAATTTGCTTCCATTCATGAGTATTCTTTTCTTTCCCACCATAGCACTTCTAAATTTTTCACGAGTATTCTTCTATTTCTCTATCGCTCTGTTCTTCTCTCTCAAAAATATTCTCTCAGACTCTCTCTTTCCTTCTCTATGTTTTTTTCTCCTTCTTCTCTCCATTATTCTCCTACAAACAATAGAAAGAAATATTAGGTTTTCTTTTGAGTGAATTCAAAGGAAATTTGAGAAGAATTGCTTTGAGGTAAGAATTCGTTCTCGGTTTATTTCTGAAATGTATTTTTCCCCTTTAATCTGACTACTATATTATTGTCCAAGAATTTTTGTTTGCTCTAAGATTTTAGTATGATATTCATGTATGTGTTATGTGATATTTCTCAAAATTTCATTTCATTTGGAGTTCTCTATGTTGAGATATTAAATTTTTACTTTCTGTCACTCACTATTTTATGATTGCTGATTAGTATGTTGCACAAATATACAGTCTTTGTTCAAGGGGCAAATGTGTTTTGATTTTTATGAAATTTGGTAGAAATATTCATGGATATGTTAGGTTGTGAAGTAGAAACTTTTCTAGTAATATCATGTATATTTTATGAGATATTGAATTTTCTTTAAACTAGGTTCTTATGGCTGTGAAACTTGTAAATTTTAGATTTCTTGGTTCTATGATGTTTTATTATGGCTAAATGAATATGTTTGGCAATAAACATTTTTCGAGTATTGTATTTATATGTATATAAAGTGTCATAAAAATTTTGGAGTCAAAGTAATTTTATGTTATTTGTTTGAAAATATTAACCAAAGGATGCTCACTGCCAAATATGTTTGAAGTTATTTTTGTCTTTGAATTCTAGTGCATGTTTTGGATTATATTGAATTTAGTTAAAGGTAATTTCTAGATATGTTGTAATTCTAGGTGTCTATTACATGCAGTATTTTTGTGGAATTATTTTATCTTATAGATAATTTATTTTATAGACTTTAGTTAAGGTTGTTCACTACTCAACTATTGCTGGCAGATTTTATGCTATAAAGCATGTGACTTGTTTAGGCTACTAAATGGGATTTATATAATCAACGAAAAATCATAATAATATGTTTATGTGCTAGCTTTGTTCCTTCGGAGTCTCATGCTTTAATTGTGTGTGATTTCTAAGTTATTGAATTATGAATGCACAAGGGTCAGGTAGGTAGTAGTATTCAGTTTTTACATAAGTACTTATAAATTGGAAAAATATATTATTGATCATGTATTTCTTGAAGTGGACGTGTGAATAATGTATTAAATTATTGGATGATTCCTTGAATATAGATAAATGTTAATTTTATTTTAAATGAATGTGTGACATGAACACACCAAAGAGTGAGCACATCAAGACCGCCGCGACATCATCTTCAATTAAGGTTTAATAAGTTAAACTTGTAAGTACATTCTCACCTACAACATGATGAAATTTATAAAATTTGAAATATGTGTTCATGATGATTTTATGATGATTTCCCATGATGATTATACATTATGTTTTATTATGAAAGTTTTGAAGTATAAAAGTTTATGCATGTTTTGATGATGACGTATTTCAAAGTATAAAAGTATATATATATATATATATATATGTTATCACCTAAACAAGTGTTGCACACCCATATTTATGTTATGTTTATGTTTATGATATCATGTTTGGTTTAAAATTAGCTACCCCTCTTTTCTCATGACGGTGCGCCTACAATGATGATTATGGTGTAACACTTGGGCCCTAAAGATAAAATGAATGAAGTTTTAGTATGGTTCATGTTAATGAAGATATGTTCTATAAAGATATGTTCTATATGGAATTGTGCCTGGTGCCCTATTATGATGATGATGATGATTATAGTTATGAAGTTTCATAAAGATGTTCATAAAATGTTTTACATTGTAAGATGAAATGTACCTACCAAGTGTTTGCTTACTCAGTTTTACATCATGTTGCATATAAGGGTAAGAGGATTATGGTATAGATGGAGGGCAAGGATAGGCATGTGAGCTTGAAGGGATGGATTGAAAATGGAAGAACACCATGGAAGAAATTCAAAGTTATAAATTATGTTTAATTTTTTAGTATGTTTATTTGAAGAGTTTTAAAGATTTGAACTATGTCTCGATAACTTTATAAGATTATTATTTATCTTTCCTCACTTTGAAATAATGAGACTTATTTTAAATTAAAATTTTGTTTTTTAACAACAGATCGACCTTCCAACCATTTCAGATCGGACTGTCGATGTTGTCATTTGGCTTGCCGATTACCCTGTCTCGGCCTACCGACCTTAGTGTTTTAAAACCCTAATTTTTGTAAAGCCTCGGACAGCCTGCCGGTGGTTGAAGTTTGGACCACCGATGCCTGAAGTTTGACCTATCGAACTATGTAAGTAGATTTTAAGTGTTCTGTTAATTTTTATTTAAATTGTGGCGATTGTTTTGGTGTTGATAAACTATTTGAAGAATATTTATAATTAATTAATTTATTAAAAAAATGTATGCATGGATCCTAGGGTATGTTTCTAAATTATGTTTTCATTTAAATAGTTTATCTTAAATAATGGCAAAAAGAATGAATGTAATGACATCTGTGATGTCCGTAAGGGGTGTTACATTGATGAGCTTCCCTATAAAGTTCGTGAATACGGCTTGAAGTTCTAGAGATATACTCGTCTCCCGAGGTTGGGTATCAAATCATGGTTCTAAATTGTTGGGATTGTTCCAACACTAATGATCATAGTTTACCATGTTTTCCAGCATACAATAGGCATCATCCATATATAATTGTTAGAAAGAGGTGGTACTATGTCTGCTTTTGACCCAATTTCTTGTTGTGGCATATAACCCATTGAGAAAATTTTGAAATTGACACTCCTTTGAGAACCCAAGGTAAAGAAATCAAATGGGCAACAACTTATATCTCCACCAAGCACTATGCATTGGTTCCAAATCATATTGGGCAAAACTCAAGAGGACTTGTTGATGAGACACTATAAAGTACCACACCAAATGAACAAAACAAACAACAACAAAACTAGAAGCAAGGGAAACTAAAAAAAATAAAAGCAAGGAAAATAAACAAATTAATCTTAGAGCTGAATGGCATAAAAAATTAATAAAAATTAAACAACAATCCCTGACAACGGCACCAAAAACTTGTTATGCATGCAAGCATACACGGTCACAAGTGATAAATTGTACTGGAGTACGGATATCGTTACCACGAGATTGTGTTTAATTCTAGTCAAGTACCAAAATTAGATTAGACTTTAAATTATTTGGACAATCAAAACTACAATAAAACAAAAAAAAAATAAATGAAATCGAAAGCTAAAACTACAAATAAAATAAATGATAACAAAACGGGTTTAAAGGAGCTATATCACCAAGTTTCCATTATGATTAGTAATTACCTAGATTAATGACAAATTGATTCCCTCGATTTACTACATTAGGACACTCATGTTTCTCAATTTATTCTCTCCCAAGTACTCAATTGAAGAATACCCAAAATAATCAATTCCAATATCTCTATTCAAAATCAATTACTAAGGGCTCATCATGTACGTTCTATTAATTGGCCATAAAGAAAATCATAAGTTTCCCAACTCTACAATTCTCTAGGTTATGTATTTTAAACCCACATGTAGAATCCTCTTTTCTCAAGTACTAATCCTAATTACAAAATCAACTAGTTGGTGATCAAGCAATTAGAGACATTAAACTCAAAGAAACACAAATAAATAGGAAATAGAAATCAATTTGTAATAACCCAAGACAACAAAGGTGTCACAAGGTCCAAAATCTCTTCCTAAATCTTCAATTTCCTCCTCTTTGAAGTTCCAAAATGCCCTCTTGGATAGTGTTTACAAAACAAATAAAAATAAAAATAAAAATAAAATTCCCACATCCAAAATTAAAAAATAAAATCCTATAACTAAAAATAAAAATTAATTTAATTTTTTTCTTTTCTTGCTGCTCATTTCTCACCCTTGGGATTAGCACCCCTAAAATGGGGTTTTCCCTTCTTTTTTAGGCACTATTTAAAATGGTGTGCTTATCACCTCATTTATATGTTGATTCCCATATGCTAGCAAGGAGAAAAGATTAGGGCAATTAGGCTGCCTAATGCCATGAACATGTGGCAGTGTTGCATTAGGCTGATGGTCAAGTGTGACACATGGCAACATCGGAGAGGAACAACGCACTAGTGCATGGTAGCAAAGCTGGGACGAGCCGCATGAGAATGAACGCTAGGCTGGTTGGCACGCTTGGCTCCAGGGATGCTTGGCGCGGCATGATACGTCAAAGCCTGCTGCAACCTATCTATAATGCTCCTTGTCAGAATTGGCTTGCACGCATTGATTTGGTCCACACCTAAAGAAGATCTAATGGCCTGGTTAGGTTTCAGATGCACATTTAAAACTAATTTTGATGCTTTTTTCTCTATTTTAACTCCAAATTTCATTTTAGCCCCTATCATCTACATACCTACACAAGTGAGGATAAAATAAAATAAATGGAAGGAAACAACAACAACAACAGTAATAAATTTAATTAAAAATAAAATAAAAATCAAATCAAATCAAATTAACAAAAAATAAAACAAAAAGTAAAATATGTAAAAATAAACAAAATTATATAGAATTATATAAAATATCAAGAACATAATAAACGCATGTGCATTCAAGGATATAAATAACTCTATGAAAATAGAGTTATAACAGATCTTAATATGTGAAAAAAGAAAACAATAGAACAGGCTTCGAACTTTGGAGCGAACGCCTATGACAAAAATTTCTTATTTAACTATGTTGGAGCCGTTTGGTATTATTTTCAAAGTAGGTAAAAATATTTTTGTTTTGAAAAATGTGAATTTTTTGAAAATTATGCTGAGAGTGTTTTTAAAATTTTTGCCTCGAAAACACATGCAAAAACATTTTCAAAAATTTTGAGAACGAAACCAAACGAGGCTGTTGTGTCATACTCTTGTTGGGAATTCCTTAGTTAATTTTTGGTGTTTACATCAATTTAATTTTGTTGTTATTAGAAATTTCTAATTTAGGATCATTTAGATGGGTTAGAGCATTTTTTTTTACCATAGTTATATTTCTTAGAAGTTTAAATGTAAAACAACTTCACCTCTGTCTTAAGTTTTTATTTTAAATGAATATACATTGGACATGAACATGCAAAGCATGTGCCCTCTATTCATTTCTATAATAAATGTCAATGTAGAAATTTGATTAAAAATCCCCACACTTCTATATGCAAAATACACAATTAACTCTTGGTCAAGGATAACATTCTCACCTGTAGGTATAGGTATCCACATATTGGGACATTTATGGAGGGTAAGGCTCGATTAAGGGGCAAAGGAGCCATTCGTAACCCGATTAAATATACTCATCTAGTTTTATATATCTTAAGTTTAAAACTTAATTTCTCTATTTGTTATTATCAAAGTTTGGATTTTGTTCTAAGATGTTGATATATTTTAATGAGATATTAGTAATTTTATTGTTGAATTTTTAATTAATTTATAGGAATTTTCTTTGATTTTTGACAATATTACAATTTTTTTCCACTCTTAATTAACAAATGAGTGGGTATTGGATAATTCTTTCGATATAGATTCTCCCACCCCAAACTTGCCTTAAGTTAGGTGGGCATAGGAGAGGGTAGAGAAGTCAAAATAGTTCGAGCCTATGGTGGGTTGGTATGAGCATGGCACGCTAAAATATAGGCACAATATGACACAACATGATTATTAAATAGGCCACGCCCAACACATTTATTTAATGGGTCGTGATTGATGCAATTTTTGAGATAAAGTACGTTAAGAGCACTACATGGTAAAGACATCAACATAAACACAATGAGTGGCATGACAATGGCACAACACCATTACTTTTTTATTAGTTATTTCTTATAATTTTCTTATGATAAGATTTTATCTTATTTGAATTTTTCTATGCTTTATTTTGTTTTTTTTTTTTTTATGTTTGATACTTTTTTTGTTTGCTTATAATTTTGTTATTGGACACAATAAAACGATTAAAGCATGATCATATTAAAGGCACAACCCAAATATAAATGAACTATAAGTGGGACTTGACATCACAAATCATAAACAAGCACGACCCAATAAATAAATGGGCTGGTCTAAAGACAATACTAGACACGTTTGGGCCTAATTTAAATAGGCCATGTCGGGTCAGGTCAGGCCGGGCCAGCCTACTTGGCATCTCTACAAGGAGGATAAAAGCTTGGTAGGGTATGGGGTGAGGGTAGTATACCCACCTCTATCCCATCCTTTTTCCCTCCCCACTCTTGGTAATATATTGATGAAAAATTCTTTTAATCCCACAAGGTTATAACCATGTTATTTACAAAATTGTAGATCCTAGTTTAATATGTGGTGTATTTTTTGGATTAGATCATATTATTTATTAGTGAAGGATTATAAAACTATGAAGTTAAATAGAATTGATCGGTATTGATTATATTATTACAGCTTAATTGATATCACCTGAACGCAGGCAATTAAGAAAAGAAGAAAAGTCAAGAAGACACCCAATTAACACGTCATTCTCAAATGCAAGGGCCAAATCACTACCAAATTTTCCCAGGACAACATAGCCGATATCTGCATTTTTATTCCAGGAAGTAATAATTGATGGCTTTTGAAAAACACAAATTAGCCAAATTTTCATCTCTAAATGCATGTTTCTACACACAAATGGTCAGAGCATATCAATAACATCAAAGACAAGGCGACAATCGCTGCCAACATTTTGGGAGTCGGTGACCCATCGTGTATCACCTACTCACGCAATTGATACACAATGTCGCACTGCGTTGTCAAATTGATGCACAATGTCGCAATGCGCTGTCATGCCTAGGGGAGTTGTCACGTTCTTCCTTGTTTTCCTTTGTTTTCTTTTCATATGGTATTTAGGGGATGATTTAGTATATCACCACTGATTTTTTTTTTTTTTTTGGAACATTGACAGTATGGATTCCTAAGCCCAATTAAAGTCTCTTTAGGTTCATTATATATTAGAGGTGTCGCATATTGTATATTGGCGTAATTTCTTTACTAACTAAAAAATCAATAGTTATTACACTATTACCATGTGTTGAGGTAGATGTGAATTAAGTTAATAGTTAATACACTATACGTAAGTGTTATTTTTAATTTTGAAAACGCTTAACTTGGTAATTAGTTAAAATTCCATTGTTTTCAATGCATACTCCATCATACTATGGACTAAAAGTGTTACATATGTCAAACGTGCTGACCCGACTCGGTCCAGCCCATTTAAATTGGGTCTAAATGTGCATTTTGCCATTCCTGAGCTGGCTTATTTATTTATCATGTCATGCTAGATTAGTTTTGTTTTTTATTTATAGCATCGAGTCCAACCATAGCTTGTTTATATTCGTGTCATTTCCTTAATGTACTCATATTAAATCAAGCCCTTTAACAAAATTATAGGTAGACCGGTAGATAGGAAACATAAGCATCGAACACAATTAACATTATAACTTATAGTGAAGTAAAATATAAAAAAATTCAAATGAGATAAAATCTTGTTTAGAAAAAAAAAACATATTATACTATAATTCTTGTTTAGATCTTTATATGCGAAAAGAGAAATAATGTCATGCCACATATCGTGCTTGTTCTCGCATCCGTGTCGTGCCTTCACTATAAGAAAAACTACATTTAACGATATATTATTTACGACATGTAATTTTTAAATGTCGTTGAAAAGTACATACAACGACATCTCCAACAAATATGTCGTTGATAACATTTGAAACAAAAATTGACGACATTTATATAGACGTCGTATTAAAGTCTCCTTTTAACGAAAATAGTTTAGTATCGTTAAATTATTTAACGACAAGTAGGAGATATCGTCAAAGCTTTGGAGATTCTACGACACCCTTTATAGACGACATTGGTCAAGATGTCGTCTGTAAGGGGTATTGTAGAATCTCCAAGGCTTTGACGATATCTCCTACTTGTCGTTAAATAATTTAACGACACTAAACTATTGTCGTTAAAAGGAGACCTTTAATACGGCGTCTATATAGATGTCGTTAATTATTGTTTCAAATGT
>CAMOHE010053720.1:8865-30239 GCA_946598075.1 Artocarpus hirsutus
GAATTGCATGTGACATCCAAACCAACAAATGCGTGATTCAAGTTCTAGAAGGGACCAAGTAATCATATGGCTGCAAATAAATCAAGCTACTTTCCATTTCAGTTACTTTCCCAATTTGAGGCGACAAATGGCAAGAAGAATCAGCTATTTATCTATTTATTGTCTAGTTTCATTTTTTTTAGAAACATGTGTTTTATTTCATATTATTGTAAGGCTTTTAAGCCATTTAGGGAACTTACATTATTTGCTTTAGATTGGGCCTTTTTTTGGCTGGTAATTGATTTGCCCAAAATTCCATGGGCAATTAGGAGCTAAAAATTCACAAAGGAGAAACTACTATATATTGTAATGAAATTTCATTCAATGGTAATCAGTTTACACACAATTTGAGGTTTAATTCTCTTTGGTTCCTAAACAAACTATTCAAACTTATCGAAAAATTTCGTGGCATTCATAGATTTATCAATCAGTCCGTCCATAGCTGATTGTGGCGTCCTCACATACCAAGGTTCGTGCTTCTTGTTGGGCATCGGGTTGCGGTTCCGTACTAAACCGATTTGGAATTTCGGTCTTGGAGACCAATTTTGGTTAGGATCGCATCAGTTCTTGATGGGGTTCGTATCAAATGTTGAGGAGGGAGTTAGATCAAATCCATGATAGGTTGGACAGGGTAGAAGAAGAAAGACAACAAGTGCAACCACCAATTGCTCCGAATGCCCCAAGGAGGAATAGGTTGTACCAACAGAAAGTGGAAGATTTGGATGAACTTAAAGGGGATGGTTTAGAGGAGGAGTTTGATAGGATGTCAGTGAGCAGCCATAAGAGATTTGGTCGGGGAAGAGAAGCTAGGAACCAAGTAGACGACAACTTGGGAAGTATCAAGATGAAAATTCTGGCGTTTCAAGGAAAAAGTGACCCCAAAGCATACCTTGACTGGGAAAAGAAGATGGAGTTGGTTTTTGATTGTCACAACTACTCCGAATTAAAGAAGGTAAAACTTGCTGCCATTGAGTTTACTGATTATGCTATTGTGTAGTGGGATCAGTTTTGCATCAATAGAAGGCAGAACGGGGATCATCCTATTGAAACTTGGGATGAGATGAAGAGAGTGATGAGATGACAATTTGTGCCAAGTCACTACTACCAGGATCTATACCTCAAGCTGCAAGATCTCCATCAAGGTAACCTAAGCATAGATGAATATTATAAAGAGATGGAGATGGCTATGATTAGAGCCAATGTGGAAGAGGATCGGGAGGCGACAATGGCTAGATTTTTGAATGGATTAAATCGAGAGATTGCCAACACGATTGAGATACACCATTATGTGGAGTTGGAGGATTTGGTGCATATGGCAATCAAGGTTGAGAGGCAATTCAAGAGAGGTGGTGCACGATCAAGACCAACCCCACAACATCCAAACATCGCTCCTTGGAGGATAAGCTACCCAAAGAAAGAAGAAAATCCGTCCACCTCTAAGGCCAATCCCGAGCACAAACTAGCCACCTCTACCATGGTTTCTCAAGGTAAATCAGCCCTTACTTTGAATCGTTCCAGTGAGGTTAAATGCTTTAAATGCCAGGGGAGAGGACACATAGCTAGCCAATGTCCAAACAAGTGAGTTATGGTTATCTAGGAAGATGGTGAAATCGAATCCGAAGATGAAGCTGATCTTGATGGTATGCCACCATTGGAGGACGCCCCCATGGGAGACAATGAGTTTGGGGCCAAACATGATGAGATGTTAAGACTAGTCGCACGTCAAGCCTTATTAAGCTTGCATGCTAAAGAAGAGGAAGAAGAAGTACAGCGGGAGAACATCTTTCACACTCGTTGCCATGTTAAAGACAAGGTATGTAGTGTTATTATCGATGGTGGTAGTTGCACTAATGTTGCAAGGAGGTCCATGGTGGAAAAGCTAGGGCTTACAACAATTAAGCACCCTCGACCATACAAGCTACAATGGTTGAATGATAGTGGCGAAGTGAGGGTTACAAAGCAAGTGGTCGTACCATTTCGAATTGGTAAATATGAAGATGAAGTATTGTACGATGTGGTACTGATGCAAGTTGGACATCTCTTGTTAGGAAGACCGTGGCAATTTGATCGACATGTGCAGCATGACAGCTTCACCAACAATTACTCATTCTTGTTCAATCAACTGACAATCACCCTAGTTCCAATGACGCCAAAACAAGTTTATGAGGATCAAGTGAGATTACAAAAATTGAGTGAACAAAAGAAACCGAGAGATCAAGATAATTTGAGAGAGCACAAGAAAGAGAGTGAAAAGAAGAGTGAGGCCGTGCATAGTGAGGGTGAGGGGAGAGAGAGACACACGGCCAAAGAGAGAAAAGAAGAGAGAAAGCCTGAATCCGATGAGGAAGAAAAGAGAGAGAAGAGTTCGGCCAAAGAGGTAAAATCATAGAGAAAACAAAGAAATTTCTATCCAAAAACAAGTGAGGTTAAGCGAGCATTGCTTTTAAAATGGCCAATGGTTATACTCATGTACAAAGAGACCCTTTTAAACATTGACCAACTTGACTCTTCTTTGCCTGGTGTTGTTGTTCCTCTTTTGCAAGAGTTCGAGGATGTGTTTCCCGAGGAGTTACCACATGGTTTACCACCTACCCGAGGGATTGAACATGAAATCGATTTCATGGCTGGTGCATCAATTCCAAATCGACTAGCATATAGGAGCAACCTAAAAGAGAGGAAAGAGCTTGAAAGGCAAGTCGAAGATTTGATGAAGAAAGGGTATGTGAGAGAAAGCATAAGTCCTTGCATAGTTCTGGTGATTCTAGTGCATAAGAAGGATGGGACATGGGGAATGTGTGTTGATTATAGAGCCATTAACAACATAACAGTAAAATATCACCACCCTATTCCTCGCTTGGATGATATGTTAGATGAGCTACATGGTTCTTGTGTGTTTTCTAAGATTGATCTTAAGAGGGGGTATCATCAAATACGAATGAAAGAAGGAGATGAATGGAAGACAGTGTTCAAA
Source organism: Artocarpus hirsutus (assembly GCA_946598075.1). NCBI lineage: Eukaryota > Viridiplantae > Streptophyta > Magnoliopsida > Rosales > Moraceae > Artocarpus > Artocarpus hirsutus. The sequence continues at coordinate 11,876 of CAMOHE010053720.1, forward strand.
ACTAAATATGGGTTGTATGAGTGGTTAGTTATGCCATTTGGATTAACTAATGCACCTAGCACTTTCATGCGTTTAATGAATCTGTTTTGTTGCTTTCATTGGTAAATTTGTTGTTGTGTTTTTTGATGATATTCTGATTTATAGCAAGAGTTTGCATGAACATATCTCACATTTGCGTTTGGTTTTAGATGTGCTTAGAAAGGAGAAGTTATATGCTAACCTCAAAAAGTGTACTTTCTACATCGATAAGCTTGTTTTCCTAGGTTTTGTTGTGAGTGCTAAAGATATTGAGGTTGATGAAGCGAAGATCAAAGCCATCCAAGATTGGCCGAACCCCTCCAGTATAGGTGATGTTAGAAGTTTTCATGGACTTGCTAGTTTTTACAGGAGGTTTGTGAAAGATTTTAGCACCATCGTTGCACTACTTACCCAAGTTATCAAGAAGAATGTTGCATTCAAATGGGGTGAAGAACAAGAGAAGGCATTTCAGCTCATTAAACATAAGCTTACTAATGCTCCTTTACTTGCTCTACCTAATTTTTCTAAAACATTTGAAATTGAATGTGATGCTTTTGGTATAGGTATAGGCACTGTTCTTATGTAGGATAGAAGACCACTTGCATACTTTAGTGAGAAGCTAAGCGGAGTTGCACTTAACTACCCCCACTTATAACAAAGAGTTGTACGCATTGGTTCAATCTTTGGAGACATGGCAGCACTACTTGTGGCCAAAGGAGTTTGTGATTTGTACAGATTATGAATCCTTGAAGCATTTAAAAGGTAAACACAAGCTGAACAAGAGACATGCTTGATGGGTTGAATTCATTGAGACTTTTCCATATGTCATTTGATATAAACAAGGTAAGAAAAATGTGGTTGCGGATGCGCTTTCACGCAGGTATGCCTTAATCTCTACTCTTGATGCTAAGTTTCTTGTTTTGAAAACATTAAGGAACTTTATCTTAATGATCATAACTTTGGGGTGATTTATAGAGCTTGTGAAAAATCTACTAAGTTCTATAGGCATGAGGGCTTCTTGTTTAGAGAAATAAAATGTGTGCGCCTAATTGCTCGTTGAGAGACTTGTTAGTTCAGGAATCCCATGGTGGAGGGTTAATGGGACACTTTGGAGTCATCAAAACTCTATCTATTTTGCTGGAACACTTTTATTGGCCACACATGAAATGGGATGTTGAGAGAATTGGTGGTAGATGTGTCACCTGTAGGTAAGCTAAATCGAGGATTCAAAATGGTCTTTACATGCCCTTACCTATTCCTAGTTGACCTTGGATTGATGTTTCAATGGACTTTTTTTTGGGTTTACCTAGGAGTAGGCATGGAAAGGATTCAATCTTTGTGGTTGTAGACCATTTTTCTAAGATAACTCATTTTATCCCTTGTCATAAGACTGATGATGCTTCTCATGTTGCAGATTTGTTCTTTAGGGAGATTGTGCGATTACATGGTATGCCTAGGACAATCGTTTCAGATCAGGATGCTAAGTTCTTGAGTTAGTTTTGGAAGACATTATGGGGAAAACTAGGAACGAAACTTTTGTTTTCTACAACTTGTCATCCTCAAACTGATGGTCAGACAAAAGTAGTTAATAGAACTTTATCCACTTTGTTGAGGGCTGTCATTAGTAAGAACATTAAGACCTAGGAGGATTGTCTACCACATGTAAGGTTTGCTTATAATCATACCATTCATTTTGCTACTAAGTTTTCACCGTTTGAAATTGTTTATGGTTTTAATCCTTTAACTCCTTTGGATTTAACACCTACACCTATTTTCGAGCATGTGAACTTAGATGGTAAGAAGAAGGCAAAATTTGTAAAGCAACTCCATGTGAGGGCACGGATCAACATAAAGAGGAGAACTGAATAATACATCAAGCAAGCTAACAAGGGATGTCAGAAGATAGTTTTTGAGCCTGGTGATTGGGTGTGGTTACACATGAGGAAAGAACGATTTCTAGCACAAAGACGTTCTAAGTTGCTACCCTGAGGAGATGGTCCTTTTCAAGTGCTAGAACAGATCAATGACAATACCTATAGACTTGACTTACTAGGTGAGTACAGTGTTAACGCTACTTTCAATGTTTCTGACTTGAGTGCTTTTGATGTAGGTGTTGATTTGAGGATAAGTCCTTCTCAAGAGGGGGAAATGATGAGGACATCAAGGCTGCAAGGAATTTTCATGATCTGGTTTAAGTTCTATTGACCTAGTGACGAGGGCTCGAGCTAATAGATTCAAAGAAGAGCTGAATAACTTGGTTCGGAGAGTTCTACAACAAGAAAAGAGTGTGTGTTACTACCAAGGGTGAACAAAGGCTGGTTTTACTCGTCAAAGTAGAGCCGAAAGGGAGGCAATCAGCCGTACACGTGCATTGAGTCCTTACATGGCCAACTTGCATGTTCATTCTATACACGTACACATGTAGGAGTGGTGTGTCCAGCAAAGAATCAAGTTGAGATTCAAGATTTAAGATTTGAATTCTTTGTTCAAAATTTGAATTCTTTGTAATCTTAATTTAGTTTAAGTTTTAGTTTTAGAATTTGAAATTTAGAACCTTTGTTTAGGCTTTAGTGTAGGCGTGATTAGGAGGAAGGAATATTGAGTTAAATAATTCCATCCTAGGACTTTATTTAGGCGTTACTTTCATTAAGGGTATATTAGGAATTTTATATTTAAAAATAAACCCTATGTGAATTTCGATTGTATAAGGCCATCTTTCAGATTATGCAATTTAGTTTTTGATGCTCATTCATATTGAAAGTTATTCTTCTTGAGTTCTTGAAGAAACTTATTCGAACTTACCAAGGATTCCTTGTGGTGTTCAATTGACTTATGAAACGGACTTTCCATACCCGTTTGTGGCATCTCCATCATACGAAGGTTCTTACTTTGTTAAGCAACGGGTCGCGGTTCAACTCAACTTCAGAGGTCTTGAGGTTTGAAATTTCAAATTTGGTATCGGGTTTCATCTCGTCATTGGCATGGTTCATATCACCCGTTATTCATAGATATGGAATCTACAGCTCCTCTTTAGGAGTAGTGATATCCTCTTATATGTGTTATCCTGTAATTAGAAAATTGGAGCGCTCAACTATTTGGATACATAGGTGTAACCGAATGGTATACTGTGTTTGGATGATAAGTTTTCCAATGGTGAGATAATGGAATGTAAGATAAAAATAATCGGGAAGGTAAGACAGAACTTATCCTTAAGCCGATTATGGATAATCCTATAGATCTATACACTATGATATGTTATAGAGACTTAGCTATACGAGCTTCGTAATTCTATATAGTTTGAGAGTGCAGCTCCAAGCTTTTAGTGGAGTAGCGTTGGAGTTGATAATTATGAAAATGTATATCTAGGATATTGGGTTTCATAATTATCGGGAGCTTGAACTATATAAGTCCATTTGGTGCCCTTTGCTAGCTCATAAAATCTTCTAACGATACGACGTGTTTTTCCAATAATTGATGACTTATGTCAAATTTATTAAATTGGTTAAAATTCAGAAGAATCTAATAATTCATGTCTGTTTATCGGTTGAATTAATTTTGTGATAAAATTAATTGAAGTTTCTTATCTGTTTATCAGTTGATTTAATTTTGAATAAATTAAATCAAGATAAACTTGTAGAATTGTTAAGAATTCATTTATTTTCCTAGAGATTATCTATATAAAGTTGTTTTAATTAGATAACTTTTTTACAAGGTTATTTGAATTAAAACTGAGACTTTATCCTATAGAATCTAGGGTGAAAAATAAAAAATTCGTTGAGATTTTTATCAGTAGTTCAGCATGCCGATCCTCAAGTTCGGCCTACCGATGGAGCAAGTTTGGCCTGCCAATTAGGCAGATTGGCTTGCCTATGCGCGATAAAAAGAGCACACATTTTCATGCAGATTTCATCAGATATTGATTTGAATTTGATTCTGATTAGAATTTTGAGGCATTATCTAATAAGGACTAACTCCTAGACCTAACCTCTATAAAAAGGGCGTGTGATACAAACCACACCAAGAACTGATGCGACCCTAACCAAAATTGGTCTCCAAGATCAAATTCCAAATCGGTTTAGTATGGAACCGCGACCCGATGCCTAACAAGAAGCACGAACCTTGGTATGTGAGGACGCCGCAATCAGTTATGGACGTACTGATTGATAAGTCTTTGAATGCCACAGAATCTTTCGATAAGTTCAAATAGTTTGTTTAGGAACCGAAGAGAATTAAACCTCAAATTGTGTGTCAAACTTATTATTATTGAATGAAATTCGTTACAATATATAGTGGTTCCCCTTTGCAAATTTTGAGCTCCTAATTGCCCATGGAATTTCGGGCAAATCAATTACCAACCAAAAAAGATGCTCAATCTAAAGCAAATAAAGTAAGTTTCCTAAATGGCTTAAGAGCCTTACAATAATATAAAAGTAAATGCATGTTCTGTAAAAGAAAAGGAAACTAGACAATAATCAAGCAATTAGCTGATTCTTCTCTTCACTTGTCGCCTCAAATTGGGAAAGTAACTGAAATGGAAAATAGCCAGATTATTTGCAGCCATAGGATTATTCGGTCCCTTCTAGAACTTGAATCACACATTTGTTGGTCTAGATGTCATATGTAATTCCCTCAATGGGCCTCCATGTGATAGCTTGAGCCCAAGATGCTTGAATCAGCCCAATAAGCATTTCTTTGAATTTCTTCGCATGAGCTCTCGTAACCGGACCATTGGGAACTTGAATTGGATCTAAATATGTCTCTTCCCTTGTGCTCTTACTTGTGCTACTGATGCCCTCATCAGAGTGAGTTTCACTATTATTTAGATTAATTGAGAGATTAAGAGTCATACTCTGTAAGTGATATTCTGAAACTCCCTGAGAGCTCTTGTTCATAAATCGTAAACACTAGCTTTGGGTTCTCTCAATTGGTTAGAAGGAAAGTCACCTAGTGGAAAAGCTATATGTGTGAGCCCACACTCACTTCGATCGTGTATAAAGAATAGCAAAGAAGACCAGTTGGTTAAGGCTTGTTTAGAACGTTACTTCTCTTCACGGATTACGGGAGTTCTTCGGCATTTAGAGGTTAGTAAGATCTGGTTAATTTACACAGATAGCATGTCAAACTTGTGTTTTGTAAAATATTCTGATATAAAATTTTTAAAATTCTGTTATGTACTATTTTTCCAACACCTTCAAAATTTTAAAATTCTGCTATGTACTATTTTTCCAACACCTTCTTCATGTAATGTCCATCTTCAAGTCTTCAATCCCACATAGATCAAAAACTCCATAGTTCCAGTCATATCTAAATTTAATGCTTCTTTAAATTGTCCCAAAAATAAAATCAAAACTACTCTAAAAAATACACCTTTTTTAAAAAATTACATCTCTCTGCTGGCATGCCGATCTATGTGTTTGGCCTATCGATCATGACCCTTTAGCTTGCCAAAAGAAGCTAGAATCTAACCTTAGTTTGAAGAAAAACGGATTTAAATCAAGATTTTTCATTTTTTTCTATTTTTTTCAATTTTGGGATTTTTCAAAATCTTTGTGCAATTCTTGTTTAAATTGGTTCAAAAGTGTTCTATAATATTTTTCTATCAACTATAGATGTTTTCCATGCCTGAAAACTGATAAAGGCAGGTTAGAGTGAAGATTTGGGCTCTGGAGGCCGAGAACCCGTGTTAGAAATTCTAGAATTTTTTTAGTTTGGTAGGCTGAACTTTGTGTTCGATAGGCCGGATTCATGAGTTCGGCAGGCTGGATTCATACCACCGGTAGGCCAAACTTGAAAAAGTTTGGTCGACCAGACCTGGTTTTTTAGCAGGCCGAGCTGCACAGTTCGGTCGGCTGAACCAGGGCGTCCGACAGGCCGACTGGCATAGTGAAATTTTGTGATTTTTCACCCGTTTTCACTATTTTGAACCTTGATTTAGATTTTAATGATATAATATGATTTTATAAATTCAAATGGCACACTAGGACACCATGAGACAATTTAATGACATAGGATGTTTTAAGCTAGACACTGATAGACTCGGTCTGTCTATTTAAGGTTGTCCGAGGTTCTGTGGAGCTAACGTATAGCGAACTGAGATTACGATGTGGGACACCGGCATGAGTAATGAGGTAGGACTTCTACCTCTCCTTCTTGGTAATCCTGTCTTAAAAGAATTTTGATTTCAAAAGAAATTCTACCAAAATGTTTTCAATAAGTGACATAACGTTTTTAATGTTTCAAAAAGGGGCTTTTAGCCACAACATGATTTCTTTCGAAATGATCTTTTATAAAATGATTTTCTTTAAGGTAATTTCTTTTAAATGATTTCTTTTAAACGAATTACAAGGTACGTTTAGATAAACCTCTTAACAAATTCTCATTAATTTTCAGAGGATGCGTGCTCATAAAGAATCGAATAATGAATGTAAATGAGAATAGTTAGTAAGTGGGTTTTAAATAATAATATAATATATATATATATACGGGCATGATGCCATATCAGATATCGGGTCATATAGCGCACGATCTTGAGGGCAAGTCCTGAAACCTAGCTAGGCCACTTCGATGGTGATTAACATGGTTTGCCCAGAAAAGAATGTAAGGGTATCTTTTGGATGAACATTTTGATAAGACTTGATTAAATAAATTTATTCAACTATTTTTTTATTCAATTAATTAGGTATTTATTCATTTGTTTATTTATTAATCTTTGTTCTATTTATTCATTAAAAGGTAAATTTTGTATTTAAATTAATTTCCTGTTTTTTATTTATTCCTTAAAATGTAAATTTTGTATTTAAATTAATTACATGTTTTTAAACCTTAGTCCTACTTAGCCTTCTGCTCACTTTTTATTTGTTTTTAAACCCTTTCCCCCTCTAGGTGAAGTCCAGCTTAGGACCGATGGGAGTCTACTGCCTAGACTCGCGAGCAATAGAGGATCTTGAGTAAGTTAGTAATTGTAGTAATTCAAGGTATGTATTATTTAAAATTTTATTTCTTATAATTGGACTGTGAATATAATAATTTATTGTCGATACTATGTGTGTGCACACGTTGTGGGCTGGTGGGGTCCAACACATATCCTCCTTGCCCCTTTTAATATTTTATTTCATTTTTATTTTATCTTTATCTTGTTTATTAAATTATCATAAATTTTTGTTCAAGAAGGATTTCAAAATTATCATATTTTTCATAACAAATTAAATTCTTAAACTCATATTTTTATCCAAATTTCTTCTTAACTAACTTAATTAACCCGCCACGTCACCTCCCATACCCCGAGCCGTGACAGAATGGTATCAGAGCTCAAGGTTATGAACCTTGGGAATTGTGCACACATAGGTACGACAGTGAAAAGCCTTTGACAGTCCAATTTTGTCTTTAGAATTGAGAGAGAATAGCACCTGGGCGTCATCTAGCTGTGGCTGACGTAAGTTCCCCGATAGAGGAATGTATGATAAAGGCATCATTTGTCACTTTTGACAAATGGTAGTGAGGGTTAGGCCCAAAATTTCCAAAGCGAGCCATGAGTATGAGTGCCTTGAGGAGCTTAAGCATGTGTTTACCCTAGCTTTTGATGGGAAATGAGGGTCCGTAGGTGGCTAAAATCCAGTTAGACTTAGTAGTGAAGTATTTGGATATCCTTGGAGCATCAGTAGCGTATCAAGTGGAGTTCGTAACTTATAAGATGATAGGTAGAGCTAACACCTGGTGAAACAAGTGTAGCGTTGAAGAAAAGTAGGAATATCAGTGGAGAAAGATTCAAGGAATTGTTCTGGGAACGTCATTTTCATAGGAATGTAGAGACCAGGGAATCGACGGATTCTACTGATTGGAATAGGGCGATGAAACGATTTAGGAATACCTGGTACAGTTTAATGAGTTGGCCAGTTTGCTCCACCTGTCGTAGCTTTCAGACGTGAAAGGTATATCAAGTTCCAAGAAGGGCTTAAGGTATTCATTCAATGACAATAGGTGGTTTTGCAACTTCAGAATTCTAGTAGGTTAGAGTTGTTAGCTTCATTGGTGGGAGTAGATCACGTACACTACTACGAGAATTGAGCAAGAATATTAAGAGGATCTTAGCAGAGCAATAGGGGAGGTAGCGATCGTCAAGCCCAGGCAAAGAATCGGCATGGTAGCAGTTCATCCAGCAATGGGTGAAGCAATTCTAGTCATTTCTATAGCAGTCGAGATGCATTGGGAGGAGCTGTCTAGTAAGAAACGCTCAACAAGGATCTCAGAATGGAGAGGGTAGCCATCAGCCTCAACCTCAGTCTTTATCTTCACCTCAGCAACTTCTTTGGTTTCAATCTCATCAGTTTCCTCCGTAGCAGTATCGGCCGATGAACCCAAGACATGGCGGTGTTAGCAGAAGGAAAGGAAAAGGCTCTAGTTTGAATTCGCATCGTAACTTTAGGGAGTTCAGATACTTAGACTAGTGACGTGATGGTCGACAATACGATTCCAATTCCTTAGTCTCTAGTTTTGGTTTCCTTTGATATTGGTGCCATTTATTCTCTTGTTTTGCATCTATTTGTCCTTGCCTTGGGAATAGAAATAGATGCCAAGATAGTAGGTGCTCCACACTAGGTTACATTTGTACGATGGCTGGAGGAGCCATCTCATGGAAGTCTGCTAAGTAGACTTTGATAGCTCCTTCAACCATGGTTGGGAAGTTCATTGCTTGTTCTGAGGTGTCCAACAACGGGATATGGTTGCGAAACTTTGTCACTAAGTTGCATGTGGTAGATGGTATTGATAAACCATTGAAGATTTATTGTGACAATAACTCAGGGGGTACTATATTCCAACAACAACAGCAACTCAACAAAGTCAAAGTTTATTGACATTAAATTTCTGGTTGTTAAGGAGAAAGCTCAAAATAGAAAGATTTCTATAGAACATATAAGAACAGAATCTATGCTAGCGGACCCACTAACCAAAGGCTTGATACCTAAGGTCTTTCACGAGCACATTGCTTGTATGGGTGTTGTTCCTGTTAATGCCTTGTTTTACTGAACTTTTTTAATGTTCTATGAGTTTTGTTTGGGACACTTGATTATTTAGTTTTCTACATAATAAAGATTGATGGTTTATAATTCTATTTCTAAGCTTGCTTATGTTTTATATATGAAATGTTTGCATTGGATTAAGGACATTGAATTGATTTCACTAAAGACTAAAGAAGGGCTAGTTGGAAATAGGTATGTTTGAGATCACATTACATGTAATTTTCACCAATTTTCTTGCTAAATGCATCTTTGAATAGTATGTTAGCTAAAATTCTATTGTTACTTAAAATCCGATGGACTCGACTTCAGAATTTTCATAGACACAATTATAGCGTCGTTATGCAAAGGGAGTAACTTCCTTACTTCTTCCTCAGAGAAGGTTAATATAACATTTTTTCTATTGCTGAAAACTTTGCCATATGCTGGCTCATGCTTTACATAGTGGCCATTCTCAACACCCTTAACTTCTTTCACATATTGCCTTCGTGTCCATGCGAAATCTCTAGTGTCTAAACCTCCAAAGATTGTGCTTTCATCATTCAATTCTCTTGTTGTTTTTTTTCTTGCTTGCGTAACTGTTGCTTGCTACTGATGATTACATGGAGTGTAATTCCTTCTTAGAGTTGTCGTCTCCGACTAGGCATGTACTCTTCTCCACTAATGCATTTTGGTGCTCAAATCACTAGATCTACAAGTGTCTTCAGTTGCCTTTCACAAATTGACTTTAACATATCTCCCTCTTGAAGTCCCACTCGAATTATGGCCACAACACGATTGTGAATGTAACCCTCCACATAATTCATCTTTTCACTAAAACACTCAAAATAGAATTTCGAAGACTCATCGGCTCCTTGTGTAAGTGAGTATAAGAAGAGCTCATCATTCTTGCAGGTATTTGCTATTACAAAACGTCCTACAAACTGTTGCTTCATCTGGTTAAATGAGCTAATATCAAAGGTTAATCCACAAATATGCATCCACGTGATGTATCTATGTACGTGGCTAGTAGGGTTTTCTTTTCCATCAAAATCTTCTTTCATGAAATTTTTTGTGAATGATGGCTCCATCTCATCCAACATGTCTCTTACACCTTCCGATAAGTCCCGCTTGGCTTCTACATCATCTGTCTACCTTTGCATCCTCTCAAGTTATTGTTCAAGTTGTTCTTCATAAGTGCTTTAGAAGGATTGACTTTCTCATCCTCAGTTGTTCCGGCTTTGGTTTATACCATTTTTTCGGCTTTATGTAGGTTGGATTGCTCTGCCTTTTCTCTTACTTACATTTTGTGTGACGTTTTTGTTCTGACTCCTTCAATGTTATGGTATCATGCGTTTGGTCAATCGCGAAGTTCTATAATAGAATAGTCCTCAAATCTATGAGGTGTCCAAATGCTATCCACCTACTTGTTGTTTCCATCCTGACTAACTTCTACCCTGTAAAACACAGATGTCCTTTTCCACTTGGTGTGATCATGATGAATCTTGCTACTTGAAAAAGAATTTGGGCATCTGCGTGCTTGGCGTGGATGTTGGGGTCCAGGCAAGTTCCGTTGTTGACCCTCTTTGGGTTGTTTCTCCACCTCGTTCGAGCTAGCTATAAACACTCCTCCTTGCACTTTGTGAATTCACTGGCACACCTTGTTGATTATTGGGTTGACAAACTCCATTGAAGGCAGTGACGAGCTTGGTCACTAGCTTGGTTAACGTGTCAATTAGAGCTTCAATCCTTTTAGTACATCTTGGCTAACATGGTGGACATGCTGCCTTCCACCTGCAGCTTGTGCAAGCGCTTCTCTTTGCCCCTCAAGTGGAAGGACAAGAAATAGATTTTTGGTTTTATTGCTCCCACTTCCTCACATTTGCGCTCGTCAAGCCAACCTTGCTTTTTGGGAGGTGAAATAGCAGTTGAAGCAGACATTTCGAAACGACAGCATCGAGATATATATATATATATACATGGTCATGGTTATCGTGGACTGTGTTCCAGAAAAAGTGGCCTGCTTGAAAGAAAGAACTGGCACTCTCGTGTTTCAACCCCACTATACTATGAATACTTGTGAGGCACTATGTACTAACAGCCTCTACGATAAGCAAGTGAATGGGGCTGGTGTGTGGCGTATGGAACGGTTCATCAAGCCATTTCTCGCCTCCCCTTGTTGCTTAAATGGGTCTGGTGTTAGCCCAATCAACATTTGATATGTCCTTACTTGCCATGTCTAAAAATTACTAGAGAATAGAATAGTTGTAACATACTGTTAAGAACTTTATGGATGTCAATTACACAAGGCCCTCCTTCTAACACAAAATATTAAGGCAAAATTTCATCAAACACTAATCTAAGAATTTTAGACTAATCAAAATTAACTGAATAACAGAACTAAGAAAATTAGAAAAATCACTTGAAGAACACAAAAAACCTCAACAAATTAATAAGGACAAAGTAGTGGAATCTCAAAGTAATTACGTTCTGAATTAAGTGCAAGCTGAGCGATTTTATAGAACATTATAGGACAAAGGAGTTTAATTCTCCATAAATCTCAAATATTGCTCTCTTTAATACAATATAATACTCACCACCACTTTTATGTAACAATTGGTTACTCATTAAACAAAATTTAATCACCCATTATTGATAGTCATTAATCATTAACTATTTCATTATTTGATAAGTAGTTATGGCCCTTTAAATTTCTTATGACGCTTGACCTTCATTAGGTTGTTCTCAATTGCGCGGATGTCTGGGTGTTTGTCTGTCTAAAAGTTGAGGAGTCCAGCTATCCACGTGTCCAAGTGTCCAGCGAGGCACCTAGTAGAAATACCACCCACAAATACAACTTTATTACTGTAAAAAATCTCATTCAACAAAAGGTACCAAGTAGGGTGCCCCTCGGTTAGTTTTCGTCAGATTTTGGTCTATCGGTAAGGTTTTGAAAAAATGGAACCAAGAGTTGATTGAATTTATAGAGAATATGTCAGTTTTTGACTGATTAATATTGTGACGATCAACTTTGGTCATTTTTTAACTAGAGTAACTAGCCAAGATACTAAAAGTAATCCAATAGTAGAAAACAATTAACTTGGTCTTTATTTAATTTAAATTTAATGTATTTGGTAGTGGAAAACAAAAGATAATATTATGTAAAATAAATCAACCAAAATCCACAATTCACTTGATGTAAAAAAAAAAAAATCCTTTAGAAGCCCTGACTTTGTTGGTTTTCATCTTGTATATGTAATGTATATATTAAACCAGTTTGGAAGTTCAAAATCCTCGGTTGGTCGATTACCGACTGAGGCAAAATGTTTTTTCTAAAAACTGTTTACCGAAAATTCTAGGGCAGTTAGTTTGCAATTGATTATGGTCAGTTTTCACCTTATAACCGATTTTTTTGGTTTTCTTTAGTCGGTTTGGTATTTGGTTTTATTTTTTGGTTTAATTAACAGCCCTAATACCAAGGAAGTTCTAAACAAATGATATGAAATTTAACAACAATCTATGAGACCGATGATTATTCAACTCTCACCCAAACACCAACCCTTCAAAAGAGATAAATACCACCCTCTAATTCCCTTGAACTTGCAAAACATTTACCAATGAATATTCCCTTGAACTTACAAATATCAGTCAACAAACCCCAACCATGACTTGTGTTGTTCTTAATTGAAAGGATCATTTTCCTATTTACACCAGATTGTATGGTAGATCATAAACTAGGAGAATCTGCACCCATTTTGAATTTCAGGAGAAATGCAAAATATGATAACAGATCTCATCGTAAATAATCAATTCGTATTTTTATTTAGTTATATATAATCAATGTCAATACAGATTATTGTAATTAATTAATTTGGATTTTTGTTGAAATAGATAATTTGATAAGTCAATGATTTTTTCGTGTTTCAAACATGGTTAACCAACATGTTGACTAATCGAATAAATTGGTTCAGATTTTGTAGTTTGAGTCTTCGATTATCAACTTTCGTTTCCACTAAGAAGACATCTCCTTACAAGAGCTCATGGGGCTTTCTCTACAAAGACCTAGCTAGCCCTCGGTAGTGTCAATGTATTATGTGACTTTTGTGTTTGTTACTTAGTGCAAGATTTTAATCTCCAGTTTACTTTTTGGATTGAGTTAGAAAGAAGATAAGCACGAAATTTCTTAGTTTTAGGCATTAAGTTAGAGGATTGCAGTGATCAGACCTTTTAGCAGTCTCTATTTTTATTATGTTATAATTTTACATCTATTAAATTTTGATGTATTTACAAATTTGGTCAACAAAGTTTTAGTAGATGTACTACTTTTATTAATTTTTTGTTTTTATTATATAAGAATGTCTATTTATTTTTTACACATGTTGTTTTATAAATTATTTTCTGTGTGGATTCGCATTACCGTAATGAGTCAATATTCCTTTTACGTTCTCATCAGAAGTTCACTTATATATATGTGAAAGTGTGTGTGTGTGAGCTTATTATTTAGTAAAAGCTGGTTTTCTCTCATTTCTTTGCCGACACTTGACATTTTAAGCTTCTTACTTAGAGTCAGAAACTCTTAAAGATTAGAAGATATTTAGAAGCTTTAATGAGAATGTTGTAAAATAAGCCAGCGATGTCAATCAGAGGAAGCTAGATGTCGAAAAATAGAGCTAGATATTGACTAATCACTCAAAAAAAAAAAAAACATGAGGTATTGTCCACAAGATTCATGCAAGTTGGCTAGGTGACAGGCATGCAATGTGACATATGATAAGCATGCAAAGAGATGCGTAGGTGCTTGGTGGCTTGAATTGAAAGATGGCACATGGTGAGCATGCACGTCGACATTTGACACACATAAATGTCGGCCAATGTCAAGTTAGGATTTAAGGTACGTATCATCATGCTTATTCAATGCCTATATATAGGGAACTTTGATACCCATTTGAAGGAAACATAAATGTGCAAAAGAAAGAAACAGAAAGGAAGATAGGAAATGCAAAGAGAAAAAATATCTTTCCCTCTTAAGCATCTTATTTAAGTACACCTTCTATTGCATCACATGAAAAATAATATATTTGAGAAAGCATGTTTTCAATTTACATTGTGATGATTATGATTATTGTGATAATATGCACATGCTATGAAATGTTTTATGAAGTGTTTTATATGTGGTGTGAAAAAAAGTTCCTATAGAGGGGGCCAATAAGTATGAAGTAAGAATTCTAATAATGTAATGTCTAGAAAAATCCAAAAAATTAATATGTATGATTAATTAAGGATTTTTCCATATTTACTTTGTTAAGTACTTGAGAAAGTACAAGTTTAGAATTTATTAACCCATAGATTTAAAAGTCTTAATAGCTATAAGACCTTAGAAATAAATAATGTTATGAATGCACAAATTTATGTGCCTTATTTATGAAACATGGAACAAATGTAATGTTATGATAATACAGTTTAAATAATTAAAAATAATTATTCAATGTGCTAAAACTAAAAGTATATGATTCAATAATTTTATGTATGAGTCAAAGTAGTGAAATTTATAAAGATCTCAATTAGAATGTTTAAATTGAGATTATCTAATAAAAAGTGAAATTTTCAACTTACTATGATTATATAGAAATTCCTATATGATATTAGTTTAGTAAGAGAAACCTAGATCAATAGTGATTATAAGCTCAACACCTGAAATTCAAGAATGGTGAGCACCAAGCTTAAGTATGCAAGATTTATCTCGATTTTATGAGTTCACAAGGCATGAGAAGATTGCACGATCTTCTATACCTTCACAATTAGTTACTAACAAGTGTAAATAACTATATAAAATTTATAATAATAATTTATTATTATAATTATTAAAACATTAAAAAAATCCACAAAGTTGCACGAGCCTTTAAGGCAAATCTAAAATAAAAAAATGGATAAATTTCAATCTGTAAAGTGATCACAGAAAGTTTAAAGAGCATCCATAGATTGGATGCAGATCATAAATGACATTTTATGAGGAACAGTTTAGGTTATACTCGTAAAGCATGAAATTGCGCTAAATTCAGAATTTTAATTAAGTTGACTTTTAGATAGTCAATTTAATTTACAAAATTTTTTATAAATTATTATTATTATTTTGGTGATAAAATTAGAAGTTTATAATATAAAATTTTTAATGAAAAATATATGGTTTAATTAACACTTAAAAAGTTTAAAAAATTTACAAAAAATTTTTTTTTTTATCAAAGCTCTAAATGCATAATATTATTTTAAGAAAAATAAGTAAATGTAATGAATATAATTAATCACCGGTTTTGAAGACAAATGTGTTAGTTTATTATTTCATAATAAAATCATGAATCCATAAAGAACAAATAAATTCATGAAAATGATTTTATGATAGTATGAATATTTTAGTAAGATAGTAATATTATAAGAAAATTACAATTTACTATAAATATCTTTAAAGAGCAAGAATATTATAGTTAAGAAAAATATGTATATAGTTATGTTTACATAAATTTTGAAGTTTACAGATCCAATTTGATCAACCCGACACACCCGACACAGCATGGTTTAGACTGTGTGGACCATAAGATTGTCTATAAATACATGGACCAAAAAAAAAAACTCAAACCAATCAAGTAGCCCATTCCCTCTCTCTACTTTCTCTCTCCTCCCTTCACTGTCCAAAATTCTGGTCAAGATTCTAACTTTCGTTTTCAATACCTCCTACACCAACAAAAAGCTCTCGTCGAGCAAAGTTCAATGGTGTGCTGTGCCGCCCACAACTCCGCCGAAGCAGGTCACACTTTCTAGTCAAAATGGCATAAATACCCAAATCTTTCCTACGAGATATCTTCGTTGTCTAGCATCTAATCGACGAGATTCTTTTTCCTATACGACCATCATGACAAATACTACCCATGGTTGCACCTCAACAGCCACTGTAGAGCTCTACCTATGTACCCTTACTGTATGCCTGCAACTGCAGTGGAACTTTACCTTTCTAAAGGAGGTGGCCTACACCACCAATATCATATGACTCAAAGGGGAATGAAGATGGAAAACCACTGAAGAACCAAGCCAAACTACCATAGAATGTCAGAGAATGTCTGCCACTAGAAATCACCACGAGTTTCACCGCTCCAAAGATCGATGTAGTGGTAAGGCCCACCCTTGGTACCATCCGAGCTAGAAATTGACGGTGAGCAGAATGCCCCCATCAATTGAACATTAAAACAACCGGATGTTTAACTTCTAAGGTGGCTATCGTGCCCCACCATAGGAAACTTTGACAATGCCTTCACCGATGATGGTGTCTTCAATTGAGCGCACCAAAATGCTCATAATGGAATGTGTAAGAAAAGTACCTACCCAATTTCAAGCCACGAAGACCAGTCACTAGAAAATGGAGTTGTCGTCGCCTAACCACCATAAGGGTGCTCTCTCACTTCTGGAAGTTGTCGACTCGATTTGACATGGACAAATCATTTAGAATGACATGGTGAGTAAAACATTTGTGTAGCATAGAAGTAGATCTTCACTAAAAGCTCATTCTAATTGTGGATAGATAATGCCCCTTTGATATGAACCCTACCGACTAATGCAACAAGACCCGACACTAAATTTGAAATCGAACCCTTAATCCCTTAAGACACACGTTTGTTGAGCCTTGACCCGTAATCTAATAAAGACATGAACCAAGAACCATGGATAGCAAGACGCCACACCTAGAATTACAAGAACGCTTAAAACCCTAAGTAATAAGTCGGATTGTTGAACACCATAAGATTAATCTTGATAAGTTCAAAGAGTCTTTTCAAGAAAATAAGAACGCAATAAAAAGTCTCACCAAAAGTCGTGAAAATGATCTGATTGATTTTCCCCAAAATAACAAAATGTTTACAATATATGGGAATGATTTTCAGCCCAAAAGAATCCCAAAGTGAAGGCTGACTTAAAAAATCCCTTAATTGGCACTTTCCCGTAGCACAAAAGGAAAGTAGCTAATCTTATCCCTTAAAATGCACCTAACCTAATCTAGAAAAAAGAAAATATCCAGGTTTGTTTTTATGCCTAACAAACAGAATTTTGACAACTAAGAAATTACAAAAATTACATTAACCCAAAAAAATAAATTGATGACGAGGCTCGAACTTGATGACATGGCGCCTACATGTCGATTCAAAAAAGGAAGGTTTCCCGAAGTTACAAAACTGCCCCATAATTTAATGGAATCATGCACCATCATCAATGTGAATCTTCTAGAACCTTAATCATAGTGACTAGGCTCTCTTGTGATTGATTTGGGCCTATGCCAGGGCTCCACTTCTGTGACATGTCGCAAACTTGTTGGATGAGCCTGTTCAATGCTTCCTTGAATCACTTGGCCTTAGATTTTGTGATTGGACCACTTGAACAGCTTAAGGGATCACGAACATGGTGCCTAACTTGTGCAGCTCCATTGCTTGCATCATTCTCCTCCTCTTGAAAAGGATTTGTCCTCAAATCGTCATCTGCATCAAAAGAAGATAAGTCAAAAACATTAAAACTAGCACTAACACCATACTCACCTAGTAAATCAAGTTTGTAGGCAATGTCATTAATGCATTCCACCACTTGAAACAGTCCATCACCCCTCGTGATGAAGACATTGGTAGCACAAGCAAGAGCACAAGGGATGAGACATATTTAGATCCAATTCAAGTTCCCATTGGTCCGATTATGAGAGCTCGTGCGAAGAAATTCAAAGAAATGCTTATTGGGCTGATTCAAGCATCTTGGGCTCAAGCTATCGGATGGAGGCCTATTGAGGGAATTGCATGTGACAACCATACCAACAAATGCGTAATTCAAGTTCTAGAAGGGACCAAATAATCCTATGGCTGCAAATAATCTCGCTACTTTTCATTTCAATTACTTTCCCAATTTGAGGCGACAAGTGGCGAGAAGAATCAGTTAATTGCCTAATTATTGTCTAGTTTCCTTTTCTTTTACAAAACATGCGTTTACTTTTATATTATTGTAAGGCTTTTAAGCTATTTAGGAAACTTACTTTATTTGCTTTAGATTGAGCATCTTTTTGGCTAGTAATTGATTTGCCCGAAATTCCATGGGCAATTAGGAGCTCAAAATTCGCAAAGGGGAACCACTATATATTGTAACGAATTTCATTCAATGGTAATAAGTTTTTACACACAATTTGAGGTTTAATTCTCTTCGGTTCCTAAACAAACTATTCAAACTTATCGAAAGATTCCGTGGCGTTCAAAGACTTATCAATCAGTCTGTCCATAACTGATTGTGGCGTCCTCACATACCAAGGTTCGTGCTTCTTGTTAGGCATCGGGTCGCGG
>CAMOHE010053721.1:0-28735 GCA_946598075.1 Artocarpus hirsutus
GAGTACCAAATTCTGCAATAACAAAGTAACATATAAACATATTAGCATTATTTTTCTTTAGTCATAAAAGTTTTATTTAATATTTAAAACGAGTCATACATCATGAATAACAAAATCTGCCAGCAACCATAACATAGTGAATAATTCTTAACTCAGGTCCATTTTTCAAAATTTCATATCATAGAAAAATTCACAAAAATTACCACATGTTATATACACACAGAACCGTAGCATATCCAAAAATCACCCATAAATAAATTCCTAACACTTCAAATCATGCATTAGAAGGCAGAGATAAAAATAGCCACAAATAATTCAGACAGTGAGTTACATGCAATAATAATTCCCAAACAATTAAAATAAATTTATTTAGACCTCAAAATTCATTATGACATCATATTCACATATAATACAGTGCCTCCATAATTTCTCATCACCATATAAAATCATATAATCATACAAAAATATTATACAATAAAGTTCAACAAATTTACTATAATAACAACTTAACTACCTAGCATTCATAAAGTCTCTATAACTCTTAATATATTAATCAAATCATCACCATATTTTTCAGTCCTTTACTGAACATATATATAGACATGTCCACCAAATTTCGTGCAATAAAACATTCATTTGCATTAAAAATAACACCCATACATTTGAGAGTAGAGAGAAGAAAATTTATAACTTTTTATAGAAAATTTGAATTGACGTGAAATTTGGAGGAGAATCACATAACAATGCATAATTAACATACTAAAAATTCAGAGAAAAATACAATTCCTAGACAAAGATATGGCAGTCGGTTTGAAGAGAAGAAAAATTTCAAACATGTTAAAAAAATTTAAACTCTTACCTTAAAACGAATTCTTCCTTAATCTTCTTTGAAATAGTCCAAAGAATTACAATATTTTAACAAATAGTAACAGGGGAAAATTTTGAGAGGAAGAAGAAGAAGAGAAAATGTGATAGGAAGAGAAAGAATGAGAGAGAAAAATCGAGAGAGAGAGAGAGAATTAGAGAGATAGAGAATTTTGTTATGGTAAACAAAATGAAATTTAAAAAAAATAAGGAAAAACTTATCCTCTTAATACAAATCAGAAGATTAATTGTAAGGCATAATTCATGTGATAGGATAGAATTGAAAGAGAAAAAGTCAAAACTTCCAAGAACGGTTCGAGTTGCCATATATCGCCTTTGTAAAACGGGAAAATTTTATCCATTAGTTCAAATAATTCAAAAGTCAAATGTTTCATTACCAAAATTAAACAAATCATCCCATAATTATGTTAATTATTCAAAATAAATTATCCTTATCATAAATTCAACCTCATCACAATTTTGTGAAATTTCTGCTGACTACTTGTCAGCTGTCATCGGCTTGCCGATCTCTATTTTCGGCCTGTCGATTTCTGAAGTCCGGCCTGCCAATGACACACCATCGGCTTGCCGATCTGAGGAAATCATTTCGGCCTGCCGAACTGAATGGTCCAGCCTGCCGATCTGTCCTTAAATACAAAAATCATTCATAACATTAAATTATCAATAAAATATGATTAACATATAACATTAATGACATGAACATTTGAACATATCAATTCCACGCGAGCGTCACCTGTCACAACACTTAGAATAAAATGGTTAGCACCATCTATCATATATCATAACACATATCATAAATATAACATTAAACGTCGTTATTTATCATAACATAATCCGTTACATGAAATTAGGAGGGCGTTACATATTAACTGTGCTTTTTGTCATTATCATTCAAATATGCAAGTGTTCATATTAAAATATTGAAGTATGAGACATATAAATGCTCCCACTTACATGATACCATTGAAAATTAATCTCGGTTTCTACAAGTACTGAAAAAGCTAATTTCTACTATAAAAGTTTCCTATAAAAAGTTATACTTTATATTTTAAATTGTATCACAGATTTTAAAATTATGTTCCATTCTTACCTTTCCTCAAATTACCTATCAAGTTAACCACAAAACAGATTTAAACTCTATAAATAAGATGAAAAGATAATGATTTAACATGAATTTTTAATATGAAGGAATAAAAATACAGTCTAAATTATAAAGTGTCATAAAATGTATTACAATAACTCATGATTAAAATGAGTCAAGTTGATTATAATATAATTATAGGAATAAAATGAAAGCAATGAAGATCAATGGGGGCATATATTAAAATATTTAATCACAATGGAAGCAAGAGAAAAAAGACATAAAGTTTTAGGGGTCAAATTCTAATTTTTAAAAGGCGGCCCCCACCATGCCCTACTTAAATCCGCCAATATTTAGAAACGACATAAAATGATAATTTGTCACAAAACGACAACGTCAGAGCGAAAAATATTTAAAACAACAAAAATCTAGAAACGACAACATCAGAGACGTTGCAATCTTTATAAACAACAAATCTAGAAAAGTCAATAATCCAAGACAAAACACTTTTCGACAAAATAATGGTATCGAATTAATATCGACACATCATTAATGACGACAACATTAAATATGTGGAATCTTCATTAATCAAAGTATCTTACAAAACGACAACAACCCCAAAAGTGAGAATATGTGTGGAAACTACACATCATACATAAGGCAAGCCCAATGAATGAAAATATCTTTAAAAAACCCAAAAAAAAGTTATACATTTGAAAACGACATGTCGTTATGAAAAGAGGCACTATTTATAAAACGACAAAATGTCAGAGCTTAGGAGCTATCCTATCATAACAATCCCCCGTCAACATCATATTAAATAAACAATAATATATTGATAACCCACATTATCCTTGTAAAACGACATAACGTTAACAAACTACGGCATCTTCAATAGACGTCATGATATTACTGAAGCGGCAATAATTCTAAAACAACATCATGTGTTCATAAACGCAATATTTAGTGAAAGAATAAGAATTTTTAAAAATAAATGAACAAAGACCTAAAATTGCGTCTCAAAGCTTCTTAGCTATTTTTCGTCTTCACCCTTTACGGGAAGCCATGCATAATTTTACAATCCATTGCAAAGGGCATGTAATTAAGCTTGTGAAGGAAATACATCAAAATTGTTTTGAGGCTTTGCACACAAACCAGACAACTTTTTTGAGAACATGTTGAGAAGTCAAAAAGTACATCAAGTTTAGAATGCATTATTTAAATATTTAACCACTTTTTTGCCCAACACTTGAGAGACAAATCGGTGGTTTATTAGGTTCTAAATGTTAGAGGAAACTTTCATAAATGAAAACTATTACTAAATCCAAAATCTTATGTTAATTTATCAAGAAATTTAGCGAAAGCATACCTGAATCTATGTAAATGGATATGATCCTTGAATCTTTTAATTCTTGATCTTCCAAGCCAATACGCATGGTTTCTCTAAGAAAAAGCCCTCTCTCTTTTCTAATGATGGGATATCAGAAAAAAAAAATCATATGTACACCTTGGGGACAATAACCGTTAATAAATATTTTAACTTTGTCTTATTTCTATTTTGGCATATCATAAAAAGAGGAATTAGATGTTTAGGTCTCTACACATAAATGGGTCCATACTTTATAAGATGTTTTAAAGGCCAAAACTTTATACCTTATTAGATCACTTTAATTAGGCTCAATCTTATGATAGCCCATAATATACAATTATTATATATATATGTATGCCCTCACAGATCAAATCCAACAATCTTCCACTTGAGCCACATATATATAAAACACTTTATAATTGTATGTCATAACATAACCTTGTGAGTTCAAAATTTGCTATCCTTACCAAAAGCATCTCTAATCAATCCAGTCCATCAATCATATCAGTATAGGATCAAAGCAGTCTTTGTTACATGTAACGTAACTAAACCTATCAATAATCACGTATATTAATATAACGAATGACATGGATCAAGTATGGATGTGTAGTAAGAAAATTTCATGCAATGTGATCTTAATATGCCTATTTCCTACTGGTCCAACTTTATTCTTTAGTGAGATCAAATCAAACATATTCAGAGTGAAAATAAACTATAGACTTTATTTCTACAAAAAATAACTATAAATTATCCATAAAATAACCATAAAATATGTCTACAACTGAAAAGTATCCAAAATACAGACTCATACTAAAATGACATATCCTCAAGAGATACAACACCTATTTGTGCAGTGTGCTCATGAAAGACCTTAGGTGGTAATCCTTTAGTGAGCGGATCTACAACCATAGACTTTGTTCCAATATGATCGATATGCACCTGACCACTATGTACTCTTTCTTTAACAACTGTGACTTGATGTCTATATGCTTTGACTTTGTTGAGCTCCTGTTGTTATTAAAATATCGCATGGCTGACTTATTGTCACAAAATAACGTAAGCAATCTTTCAATTCCATCCATAATTCGTAGCCTAATGACAAAATTTCTTAGCCATATCCCATGGTTGGATGTCTCATAACATGCTATAAACTCTGCTGCCATGGTAGAAAAAGCTATTAGTGTCTACTTAGTACTCTTTCAGGAAATAGCTCTTCTAGCTAGCAGGTAAATATAGCCCAATGTGGATCTCCGACTGTCTTGGCATCCAGTAAAATTAGAATCAGAATACCCAATAATTTTCAACTGATCCAATCTCCTATATATGAGTATGTAATCTTTTATTCTTTGCAAATACCACATGACTCGTTTGGTTGCTTTCTAATGATCCATTCCTGGATTACTTAAGTACCTGCCTAGCATCCAAACAATGTATGCAATATCCTTACGTATATAAACCTGAGTATACATCAGACTCCCTACGGCTGATGCATAAGGAATCTTCTGTATCTTTTAAACTTTAAAGTCATTTTCAGGGCATTGACTGAGACTGTACTTGTCTCCCTTAGCAACAGGCGTGTCACTTAGTTTATAATCCTGAATGCCAAATCTCTTAAATACCTTCTTGATATAGCTCTTTTGTGATAATCTAAGTATACCCCAAGAACGATCCCGGTATATCTGTATGCCTAATACAAAAGAGGCGTTCCCAAGATTTTTTATCTCAAATTTCCTTGCTAGAAATCTCTTGGTTTCATGCAATAAGCCTATATCGTTACCGGCAAGCAATATGTCATCGACATATAAAACCAGAAAAATATGCTTACTCCCACTAAACTTGTGGTATATACAATCATCAAATGTATTCATCTCAAAACTGAACAAGATTATAATTTGATGAAAATTGTAATACTATTGACGGAAAGCTTGCTTAAGCCCATAGATGGATTTTTTTAGTTTGCAAACCATTTGCTTTGAGTCTCATAGCACAAAGTTTTCTGGCTGCACCATATAAATTGTCTCATCAATGTCACCATTGAGAAACGTAGTCTTTACATCCATTTGGTGTAACCCAAGGTCAAAATGTGCCACTAATGCTATTATTATCCTAATGGAGTCTTTCGATGAAACCGAAGAAAAAGTCTCTTTATAGTCAATACCTTCCTTTTAAGTAAAGCCCTTTGCAACAACACATGCCTTATATCTCTCTACATAGCCTTTTGAATTCCTCTTGGTCTTAAATATCTATTTGTAACCAATGGGTTTAGCTCCTTCAAGCAACGAGACAAGATCCCAAACATCATTGTCTTTCATGGACTTTATTTCCTTATTAATGGCATCTATTCACTTCTAAGAGTTAGAACTTGGCATGGCTTAATTGAAACTAATTGGATCATCCTCCACCACTCTAATGTTAACCTTATGTTCTCGGAGAAATATGATATAATCATCAGGAATTCCACTTCTCCTTTCTCTAATGGATCTCCTTAATGATATTGGTTCTAGAGTCTATTGAATTTGTTCTTCTAGGACAATTTCTTGATTTTGAATGGGAGGTTCTTTGATATTGTCTTAATTTGGAATTGCTTCTTCAACAATGTCACGAAAAGAAGCCTGATTATGATTATTGTCAATAACAATTGGAGGAAGAGTGACATGTTCCTCTTCAAAGACAATATCTCTAATCCAATCTCTCCTCGCAAACTTAATATCCTTAAAGAACCGAGCAGTTTTCATCTCAAAAATCGACTTATTTGTGGGATCATAAAATTTGTAACCCCTTAACCTCTCAGAATATCCAATAAAATAGCAGCTGACATCTTTGGAGTTTAGTTTCTTTTCATTTGGCCTATAAGGCCCTACCTCAACTGGATAACACCAAATGTACAAGTGCTTCAAACTAGGCTTCTTGCCTATCCAAAGCTTGTTTGACAGTTGCTTTAATTGGAACTCTATTGAGTATGTAAGCTGCAGTCTTTAAAGCTTCTCCCTATAGAGATTTAGGCAAGGTAGAATGACTAATCATACTCTTCATAATGTTCTTACGTGTTCTGTTTCGCCTCTCAGTAATACCATTCATGCTAAGTGATCCCGGTATGGTGTACTGTGGGATGATATCGCACTCCTCTAGGAACTTAGCAAACGGTCCTAGATATTGTTCACCTGATCTGTTATATCTACCATAGTATTGTCAACCACGGTCAGATCTGATACCTTTAATCTTTTTGCTAAATTGATTCTCAACTTTAGCCTTATAATTCTTGAAGACATCTAGTGACCAGGACTTCTCATGAATGAGATACAAGTAGCTATATCTTGAGAAATCGTCTATGAAAGTAATAAAATATTGTTGACCATTCTAAGAAGCCATGGGAAATGACCCACAAATATCCATATGAATTAGTTCTAAGATGTCTGAGGTCATGCACTTAATCTCCTTATGTTTATATGTTTCCCCTTTATGCAATTAGCACAAATTTTAAAATCTATGAAATCAAGGGGATCAAGAATCCTGTTGGACACAAGTATCTCAATTCTCTGCTTGGAGATATGACCTAATCTCTTGTGCCATAATGAAGCAGAATTCTAATTGGTTAATTTTTGATTTACACTATGTGTATTTATATGCAAAGTTTTCATTAAATGAGGCAACCATATCAAGCAAATAAAGGTTATAATAAACAAAAAAAGAACCAGAATCAACAACTTTTAAATTTTGAAAAAGACTAAATTGACTATTTCCAAATGAACAAGAATAACCGAATTTGTCCAAGGCAGAAATAGAAACCAAATTCCATCTAAACGACGATATAACATAAGTCTTATTCAAATCCAAATAAAATCCAATCCTTAATAATAACCTAAATATTCCTATTGCCTCAACTTCCACTAACTTGCCATTACCTACATAGATATATCTTTTACCATCACTTGGCTTTCAGTAACTCAAGCAACCCTGCATAGACACACTTATATGAGTAGTAGCATCGAAATCTGTCCACTAAGTGTGTTTTGGTAACAAAGTTAATTAACTTCAGAATAAACTAGATTGAGAAGTGTACCTTTCTTTACATGCCGTGTGTGATAGTTGGTACATTACTTCTTCTTATGTCCAGTACCTCTATAAAGAAATCGGCAAATTCATCACCTTGTCCCTTCTGTTGTTTCTTCTATGGTGTGGCACATGTGGCTTCCTTACCTTTCTTTCTTTTCTTATTCTTGTCCTTAGAGGTTGTAGCCAAATGAGCACTTTCTGCCTTCTCTTGCTTTAGCCTTTCTTCTTCTTGCACACAATATGAGATAAACTTATTAAGGGACCATTTGTCCTTTTGATAGTTATAGCTCACCTTAAACTGGCTGAATTGTGTAGGAAGAGATATCAAAACTAAATGCATGAGCAAGTCCTCAGATAGAGCTAACTTAAGTGCTTCTAGTTTTGAAGCAAGATGAGATATCTCTATGATGTACTCCCTTATGTTCCATTTTTCCTTGTACCTCATTGATATAAGGTTTGCTAAAAGCGTACTTGCTTCAGCCTCTTCATTTTTGCAGACCTCTTCTCAATTTTCTCAAGGAAACCTTAGGCTGTAGTAACCTTTTCGGACATAGTACCCCTGAAAGCTTCTGGAATAGCATGCTTTATAATCATAAGACTTATGCGATTTGAATGGTCCCACCTTTCCATGTCCCTCTTATCATCAGAGAAACTGTTATCTGTAAAGTTAGTAGGCCGTTCAACCCTTAACGCAAGGTCCAAATCCATGACAACAAGAACAATCATAATGTTCTCTTGTCATGCCTTGAAGTTTGTGCCATTAAGCATGGGAATTGAATTGATGCTAGTAGAAATATTTAGAAGCAGAACTTGCAACTAAACAGAGAATAAAACAACAAAACAATGAGCTCACATAAGTTCCATATCATACTTAAATAAATTCAAAAAATAGTAGGGCCTATCACAAGATACCTAGCCCAACATTAATATTTAGTCTTTGAATAGAAATATTAACTTGTAAGTGGTACTCTTGGTGTAGTAATCAAATACTGATAAAAAAAAGAATAATCATTACGTGTTTATTACCAAAGGTGTACATACAATTCTATCAAATATTAACCTTCCTTTAGGCCTGTTAATATTCACATAAGTTGCATGAATACAACCCTTTATATTCCAAAACAAATTAATTTTCATAAGAGAGGCCACTTTAGTGACATGTTGTTTAAATTAATTCATTTCAAAATACATATAAAATACCAATATTTAAATTTAAAATTGCACTCAAAAAAGACTAAAATTAAAAAAAAATAAAATAAAAATAAAAAAATTTGGGCAAAGTCAACCTTGTCAAAGTCAATGGTCAAAATCAAACTCAATTGTCAAAGTCAAAGTCACATTCAAAGTCAGTTATTAGAGTCAAAGCAGGTCAGGTACTTGAGAGTTGGGTACTATGTGGGTGGGTTAACCCGATCCAGCTTTTTATCCCAACCTAATTACCTAACCCAATGAACTATTATTTGACCCAACATTTAAAACCAACCCAAAAATTGACCCAAACGTAATTTGTTCTTAATATAGCTGATGAGCTTGACAAATCTTAGGCCTGGTTGAAATACACTTGACTTGGTAAACCAGGCAATCTGACGTACTTCAAAACGGTTTTGCAAGCCATATAACACTCAAAAGAATTTCTTTTTTTTTTTCTTCGTCGGTAGCATTATGCCATATAACATGAAATCGAACAAAAAATTTTTCTTCTCTCCTCGGCGGATGTGCCGTGCAACCAAAAAGAAAAAAAAAATGAATAACAATAATAATGAAAACTTTTTGAATCCTCAAAAACCGAACCCTTGGCATATATATATATATATACACACACACACACACACACACATATACACATACATATAAACATTTTTTTCTCACTTTTCAACAAGCGTGCCGTATAATGATCAAAATCATGAATGAGAGAAATATTTTCACTGCACATGCACATGGCTACCGAATAATCAAAAGAAACAAATTTCTTCAAATTGAATCTTAAGAAAACATTCAATATCAGTACTGAATATATATATATATATAACTAAATCCTTAAAAAAAAGGTAAATAACCAGAAGTTTTATATATAAACCGTTATATATATAAACCAAATAATGAATTCCTAGAATAATTCAACCAAAATTGTTAAGAAAATATTTCTCAATGATTCAACACGAAAAGGCTCTGATGTCACTGGTTAGAGAAAACTTTTATAGATGAAAACCATCACCAAATTCAAAATCTCATGTTAATTCATCAAGAAATTTAATAGAAGCATACTTGAATCCATGTGAACAAATATAATCCTTGAATCTTTCGGTTCTTGATCTTAAGTCAATACGTATGGTTTTTATGAGAAGAAGCCCTCTCTCTTTTCTAATGATGGAATGTCAAAAAAAAAATCATACGTATGTCTTGGGGACCATAACCGTTTATAAATATTTTAATTTTGTCTTATTTTTATTTTGACCAATCGTAAAAATAAAAATTAGACTTTTAGGTCTCTACACATAAATGGGTTTATACTTTATGAGATGTTTTAAAGCCCAAAACTTTATATCTTATTAGATCGCTTTAATTAGGCTCAATCTTATGATAGCCCATAATATATAATCATTATATATATGTATGCCCACACCGATCAAATCCAACACTAAATTTGTGTCCTGTAGTATATAAAGGCATTGTTGAAAGGGAAATATATGAGAAAATGTGGCAATTGTAGTTTTGATGTGATATATGATTACATGACTATTTACATCTTTGAAAATATTTTTTCATATTACAAAAAAACCCTCAATAAAAGATAAAAAAAGACAACTATAAATGACCTAATTACATGATTACATTCTTTTTTAAAAAAATAAACTAATGATATACCTTTTTTCTTTATACATACACCTATATGAAACAACAAAACCTAAATTTTCACTATTCAATGACTATTCTAAAAAATCATATGATTACTATTTTGTCAAGTTATATACAAATAAATTTTTTTTAATTTTTCGTTCATAGGTGTTTTGTTTGAATAAGGTAGCATTCATGATAAGTGCTTGTTTAGTTAAATTAGTAGATATAATTATAGTAATAAATAAATAAATAAATAAATATTTTTTAGAAAGTATAATTATTGTATATAATATTATTTGTCTAATAAAATATTTCATGCCTAAAGCTTCAATAAAAATAAAAGAAAAAAGAAAAAAGAGATAAAGAAATAAGAATATTAAAATAATGAAAAAATGGAGGGTGTGAAAAGAAAAATGAGGTGAAAGGGAGTAATAAACTTAAGTGTAGTTTTGGAACTACAAGGGATACAATAAATAAATTTAGTTATTTCAGAATTATAGGAGGGGCAGGTGTGTTTAGAAGGGGATATGAAAAGACAAAATGAACCTAATTTAACATCTTGACTAATTATCATCCTACGCAAAAAATTATAAGGATTGACCTTCTCAAACAAGAGTGACTGGCTTTGCCCCCTTAAAGTTATATGCTGGCCTCTATGAAATTGTGTTCCAACCTTCTTAAAGTTCTATATCTCCTTTTATTTAATTTTTCTTAACAATATTAGCATATTCTCGAGCCCTAACAATTTTTTTTTTGTCTGTGCCCTCCCCTTGATTTACTTATTAATACCTTGGTTTTCGATTATAGGATCCATTTAGAATACTCATCGATTACTTATTTATAATTAATTTATTGTTACGAGTAAACAGAGAGAAGAAACGGATCTCCACATTTCTTATTCGTGAGCTTTAATTTGCCACACAGCTCATCATAGATTCTCCACTGCAGTTTAATTTAGAAACTAGAGTTTTATCTCTAAATTATTAGGATCCAAGCCTTAGAATTCGAGCTTAGATTCTTATAGTTCAATAATATGCAAGTTAAGTGCTCCAATAAGCAGAATGAATGAGCCAATTTGAATATATATATTAATTACAACATATGATAAATTGTAGTTATATTATACAAATAAAAGCACTTGCGTGAAGCCCCAAAAAAAGTATACAAATAGTTGCATCAATCTTAATCAATTATTTATACAATATTAATTGATTGATTATAGTACAATAAAGATAAAGCAAGTGCTTTTTAGGCATTTACTTAGACAATATTAATTCATTAATAGTACAATAAGGATAAAGATTAGATATGTTTAGAACTATAAACATATAGTACAATGTAATGATTTCCCACCACTTATGAGAAGTAGCAACTTTTTATGAACATTTATCTCCATCAATCACATTGTTTTAAATCTTGCACTGAGTCATGTAAACAAGATATACCCTTTTATATATATATATATATATATATATATATATATATATATATGTCACCCTTTCATAGACAGTTTCTCTAGTGGTAACACCTACAATTGTTTACTCTACAAATGTGTAGATCAAGATCAAATGACAAGAAATACCTAACTATATATATGATGGCCCTTAATTAAGACCTCAACCTTCATGAACATAGGGAGCATAAATGATCCCTTCTAATTATTCTTTTTCAAGATATAATTTCAGCAGAACTATCGTGGATATATATATTTGTCCAAGAACAAACAAACTAATAAGTAGGTCTTAGCCAAAAAAATAAATAATAATAATAATAATAATAATAATAATAATAGGAGTAGTAGCAGCAGCAGCAGCAGGAGTAATAAAAACAACTCGGTGAAATTCATAAGAATCAAAAGTGTACAGAAAGAATTAGAGGAAAATTATCTTTAACATCTGAGTAGTACAACAGTAGTCTTCTTCTTCGCATGGTTTATTATACCCATTCAATCCTGATTTTCTATCAACATTTAATGTTTTTAGCCACCAAAATCCAAGCGGTTCGTATTATAACTTATGATACAAAGCTACCAAAATCCAAGCAAAATGTTAGATTTTTCAAATGATCTTAAGCATATATCTTCAGAAACACCACCTTAATGCATAAAGTAAAAAAGAGAAAACATAAAAAAAAAGAAAAAAGAAAATCAGTAATGTACCTAATCTCTCTCTAAAATGAAGATTAATATGGACTTGAGATGAATCCAACTTGGTTAAGAAATTGGGAGGGGCTTCAGTCGAGGAGAGATGAAGCCTAGTGTGGTATTTTTACCAAATTTTATTAATTTGGATGGCCTTTTTGTGATCAACATCGTCACAACAGGCGTCATCTCTGCTGCGACAGTAGTCCCTTCAATTCTCTAGTAATTAAATCCCACTATTGGTCCTTCGATCTCAGATTGATCGCTGCCGGTGTGTCCACCGGCCGGTGACTCTCATCAGCACCCTCTTTGAGCAGTCCCGGCAACAAGGAATTAGCAAGAAATGTGGTATTGGCATGGATGAAGACTGTATATATGTAAATATATATATATATATATATATATATTATTTGAACTCATGATCTATAATTGCCTTTCACCTATGCCTAAAAGGCGTTTTGGGGGTCTTTTATTAGCCTATCCAAAGTGTATGTATGTGTAAATTCCGAGTTTCTTGCTCTTAGATGATCATACATTAAAGGGTAGGTAATATCAGGGCCAGGTTTGTTGGGGAAGCTAATAATATTAATACATATAGGATTGGAAAAGAAATAAACTATATATATATGTGTGTGTGTGTGCGTGTATGATTGTACTTATGGCACATCCAACTATGCTGCTCTTCTTCAACAAGCCACAGCTGCCGATGATCTATATAAATATATGCACACAGATATACATATATATATACCCTATCGTATGTCGTTTTCCCAATCCTACGTCTCATTTATATACGTCATGTTGATGATGCATAAGAGTAAAATAAAAGTAGACATGACCATTTATCATGTGAACTCTATTAATTATATTCTGTCAATAATAACTTATTTTACAGATAACTTTAGGTCCAAAATGAAAATTTTTAAACAAATGAGAAGATACATGTTAGGTGGTAATTATTTGATGATCATCTAGATAGTGCCACTTCAATGAATTAACAATGTCCGCCTCTTGTGAATCTTCTATTAAAAGTTTGACAAAGCCGAGAAATATTGGGATGGTACAAATGATTTAGAGTCCTTAAAAGCCCCGCCAAGAAAACGTTCTTATGAAAAAAAAAAAAAATTAGCATCTATTAGGATTTGAACCCAAAACTCAACATATTAAAAACAACTCACACGTTTACTAAACATCAATTGAGTAAGAAAAATTAAATCTTGTTAGGGGAACATATCATACGGTGAAATTAAACATAAACTTCATCTTTTGAAAAAAAAAATGATGATTAAAATTACAAAGACAGAGAGATATGTGTGAGTGGAGACATGTCCCACTGATATTTTGCAATTTTAGTTTTTAGTTTTTAATTTTTGAGTAAAATTTTAGTTATGTCTCCGTTGATTTCATTTGTACCCTCACTTTGTAAGAAAAATTTTAATTGTGTCCTTGTTTAATAATTGAAAATATAATATTGATGTTCTTATTCATATTTTCTTTGACTTTTTATAGTGTCTCTACTGAATATATTTTTTAGCCTGTAACTTATTAACAATGAGATATGAATAGTGAGTTAGTCGAAGTTAAAAGAAGTTAAAAGGTGTCTAGTTTCTTCAGTCATTATTTCTTTCTTCTCTCTTCACTTACATAGACTTATTAATGGAAATTATTTGAATAAAAACCATAGGCCAAGAAATTTCTCTCGGATTCATTCCAAGAAGACCAATTAGTGTGAACATACCACATGCATATTGAATAACATGAAGCTAGCGTTTAAATCTATATCTAATTTTGAGATCACACGTGAGAATTGAAAAATATGGTCAGAGATGATTGTTAAGGTGACAATACGGGACAAGGACTGCTAGTTTATTATATGACTCTTTCCTACGCTTCTTTTGAGTGACCAAAGAACATCAAACACCTCGAGATACAAAATATTCGACGAACCAATTGATTTAAAAGGAAAAAAAATTAAAAAATTTTGCTGACATAGACCTCCACAATGATGATTGGATGCCTTGAATCACCATTGATATTTTATTGTGCTTGCTTACCAGATTTTGTTTCCACGAGATTTTATTAAGTGGTCCTAAGATTAGTTATTGTCATAAGCGAATACAAAACCTTCACAAGCTACAGACGAAGGAGGTGTGGGCCCTTTGCCATATAGTTTTGTTATATGGCATTCAAATACTTATAAATGTTATGATCCTCTAATGAAAATAAGATATATGTATCCTTCATTTATTTTGGAATAAAATTAAAATGACAGAAAATTGAAACTATGTGTAGGATGATATAAGGCGATCACAATTGTGTGTCAATATATATGCTTTATACCTATTATATCGCCTATATTTGTTAGACCGTAAATTCAATATTTATGAGCTTCTAACAAATAAACTATGTATCCTTCATGTTGAATTGTGTTTAACATTATAATTAGTTAAGTTGTAAAGTTTTCCGTGAAAATATGGAAACTAATATCACAATCCTAACCAAAAATCCTACAAATGAAATAGTTATATTAAGACTATTTCCAGTGCAAATACCAATGCCAATGTTGTATTTGTTACCAAAAAATGTAAAAATAGTACATTTGATGTGTTATTTTATTTTGTGTTCTCATGCATAATGCTATTTAAAATATCATATTTGCCTTATATCATTATTAAACCTACAACTTGTAAAAGTAAATTTTAAATATTAAAATAATTAAAAAGTGAACATGTTATAATTATTAAAATAAAAAAAGTCAATCTATCAACTAATAAAAATTAAATATCAATTTTTCCTATGACATTATATTGGAAAGTGTTTCTTTATACTCAAATGTCAAGTTTGTCATTAGCACATTAATTTAGCCTTATATTGAAGATGCTCTAATAATGCTTAATTAACAACATGCCTGTACTGAAGGTCCCCTAATAATATGTTAAAAAAAAAATCCGTATTTTTCTTAATCTATTAATAAGTTGATATGCATGCACTTTAATATATTCAAGAAATGTCACCTTTTTGGACAAGTTGCATCTTCTGCTGTCAATAAAATGCAATGTAGGGTTCTTTTTATTTAATCTTTTCCCTCTGATCTATAGAGCTCTCAATATTAATAAATTTCTCATATTGATTTTAATTAAAATTTAAAAAATTAAAAGAAAAAACTTTTTTGTTGTTATAAACAATTACAAGTTGTTAGATCAGCCTTAAAAACAGCTGGAGACAACCTTAATATTTTTGAACTTCGCACAAATTTAAGTCTTACTAATCCTTCCTAAAAGTTTACAAATTGGATATACGTTATCGGGGGTAGGTATAATAAAAAGGGTTTTCATGAAAAAATATAAATAAAAAAATCTAAAAAGGAATCACGCATGTACGTGATCTCCTAGGCAAGATCTATATCCATAGATAATTCGGCTTCCTTTTTTCCCAATCCAAGCTGTGGATTTATTAAACAGGAATCAATATTATTAACAAAAAAAAAACCTTCTATATAATTAAAATCGCATCCATAAATCCAACCGATTTTAACTAAGAATAAATTGATGAAATCACCCAAAAAAAAGTTTTACAGAGCAAAAAAAAGATACACCAAAAAGGTTGGTAGAAGTACAAACAAAATTGCATAATCGTACTGACGAGAAAAGTACAGCAGGAAAAAGAAGAACTATAACAGAACTATATAGATTAGAAATAAAATTACTTACTTCCTTTGTGAACCAAATAGTGAATTTCAGATATTAATTAGCGCCTCAAGAAGTTGATAGGGTTTAATGTCACAGGAGGATGGCACTAGCTCTGTCTTGCCTAAATGTAATTATATGCATAATTGATACACACACGTGTCTGTATATATGTGTGTGTGTGTATATATATTGAGGGATAATAGCTAGATACATGTAATATATACACACTCACAAACACAAAGCTTGCGCCATCTCTCTTGCGACAGGAATCCCTAAACTCCTTTTTATCTTTCTGTTGTTGTTGATGATTTGATCCATGGTTTTTGTGCCAAGCTTTGCAACGAGACTGGTCATTTTTATAGGGTCAAGATTTTTCCCCCCTTTGAATATAATTCACGTTATAAAGACTTTCTTCATAAAAACCAGGAAATTTCCATATAGGATTCAGGAAGACTCTGCATTATTTGGCTAATGACGGATTTATTACTCTTTAAAGAATAATTTTTACGCTAAAACTACTTTCTTTGAATATTTCCTTATAATAATATGTTGGAAATTACCCGCTAAATACCATGAAGTTGCCAAGTAATTAATAGAGGGCTTTGGCCGAACGGAGTGAGAAATAAGGAATAAGCTTGACAAGACTAGTCTGTTTCTCATATAGATTCCAAAAGTTCGAATATATCAAATAAGAAATTCGTTATTATTTTCTTAAAAACCCACCAATCGGTTCAATCCATGCTCAGATATTTAGAGGGCTTCTCGGTGACTTTCTTATTAGTTTCCAAGACTTTGGTGATATTGAAAAGAATGAGATTTCTCTTGTAGATACTAAAAAAATAATCTACCTGTAGGATCTATTTTTTGACCATCATATCTGAAGATAAATATGATTTTGATCAAGTTTAATAGCTTAAAAACATACATTACTGGAGAGAATACACACCAATAAACTTTAAAAAAAAAAAAAAAATCAAGTGCAGAGCACCATTGAAACTTGACCCGTAGAATTCACACTAGGAGACAATTGACAAAAGGTTTTGTGTCTTGTCACAACAAAATACTCTAAAAAAAATAAAAATAATAAAAAAAAAAGTGCGGAGCACCATTGAAACTTGACCCGTGGAATTCACGCTAGGAGACAATTGACGAAGGTTTTGTATTTTGTCACCATCTTCTCAATTATTAGATTCTTCGAAGGGGAGAATAAATAAGGTGCAATTAGTTAAAAACGTAGTAGTATGTAAACCTTTACTGTAGTAATTTTTTATGTTTTACTATAACTGTTGAGAGCTTTATACTATTTGTTAGTTAGAACCAATTGGTTTTAAATAAGAGCCAAACACTATCCAATGAAGTTATATGGACCTTTGTAATTAATTAAATAAATTCCTTCTTTATTTTTTGAGGTAGACGAGTGTAAATAACTTGAAGGTCCTAATTGCCCTTAGTACTATTTATGAAATTAATATCTTTATCCCAACGCAATATATCCAACCCCATAATAAGATTATGAAATGTTTGGACGGCACCTAGCTCTAGCAATGCCAGCCACAACCTATATTTATATTGAATGAAAATTGACCATCAAATATGGACAAGCCACATAAACAGCAATATTCCCATAAAGCATTTCAAGTTTGTGAGACAATCAAATTATGGGCTCCAACCTTTATTTTTTTTTTGTTCATTATTAGTGTGTTACCTAATTACTTATTTAAATATTCCCGGATTTTCAAGGAGTAAATTAACAAAAGCAATTAGTATTTGCTTAGTTTCTGTAGCCGGATTTTGAAGGAATAAAATAATTAAAATAAATAGTTAGTGGTACTACTCTATGGCAACCCCAAAAAAAAAAAGCCAACGACAACAACTCTAAGGACAAGCTAGTTTCCATTCAACTACATGAAATTAATATAGGGTAGATTCATCAAAGTACGTATGCTGAAAGGGAAACAAATTGAAAGTGTATGCCGTTTCTTTTCCTTTTTGCTTACACGTGGAAGTCATTCAAACTCTAAGACCGTGACAATGGTTGAATTGACTGGAACAATTAATTTATAATAGAATGATTTTATTTAATCAATTTGTTTAAAATTGCCTCTATTACGTCAAAGAGAAAATTAAGACATTGAGTCTGTAAGAGCAGTTAACCTGCTTTGACTGAAAGACCTACAGAAATTTCATGAAAGGAAAATATATAGCTGGAATTTATATGACGTGAGGGCTTTGCAAAATTTCACGTCATGTGGAGGATAAAGTTGAATGGGCCCCGCCCCGCCCCGCCCCCCGTGCCCACACCCACCCCCACCCCCCAAAACCTAATTTCCAAATTGGTAATAACAATTATATGATTATTTAGGGCTAAAGACTTCATGATCAATTCTATGATGAAAGTAAGACCAGAAAATTGAAATTCTCATTCAGCCAAATTGATATATTGAAATTCGTTTTAATTAAGCATAATAATCAATTTGTAGCATGTACTTCACTTCTTTTAATTATGTTTACCATGGTTTTTGAGTTGGACTTCTGTTTCATTGTTTTATGTCATTGATTAAAAATAATAAATGAATTGAATCCACCACTTGTGCAGGGTCTATTATATTTTTCTTTCTTTCTTTGGATATTCTTTGGTTTTACAAGCAAGATGATCCGGAAATTGACTGAAATATTTTATATCATGATTCAAAAACAAGGGTCACGATTGATTAAAAATTAACAATAATTTAACCCTGGATTTACAATTATTCAAATCCGGTATACTTGAGGAATCACCTCGAAAAAATTAATAAAATAAAGTATTTGCTTGAAAAAATTAATAAAATAAAATATTTGCCTTGCAAGGATCTAAAAGTTTACAAAATAATAAAAACAATCCATGTACAAAACTTTTTCAGAAATAAGACAACATCAAGAATTATCATCAGGACAAGTTGTATAGTATAATTATAACAAACATAAAAATACCAAACTAACTTAAACTTGAAACTTATACCACCTTTACAAACTGCAAATTCATGTAACATCACTTGCTATGTATTTTGAGAACTTTCAAACCTTGATAAACTAACCCTTTCTTCAAACGCTTATCACCTAGTGGGGAATAATTTTAAAATAATAAAGCGTGAGTGAAAGACTTAGTAAGATATTATTTCTTTTAAAATATCATAGTTTAAAAACTAAAAAACAGTTTAAATATAGAGGTTAACAAATAATTTCAAAATACACGCCCTTTCTTAACTTCAATATATATGTAAAATAAATAAATAGTAAATAATGCAAAAATAGTAAACGTGCAGATATAAAAAGATATAATTAATGCCAACAATGCAGTTTGTGTCCCTACTACGACATTGTTAACTTATGGTATTTATGGTATAAAAATACATACCCTTTCTTAACTTATGGTATTTATTGGACGATTGTTAGCAAATACGACGGTGATTTCCTCATACTGGAAAAGTACACTCGTCGCATTGTGTATGCTATCCAGTCTTAATCCATTGTCCATAGCTATGGAAAATATTTTCATATCAGCAATATTTTTTTCCATAAACCTGGGTCCATTTCTACAGTTTAAATACATAGATCTTTTCAAAAGATTTCAAAAACTAAAATTCCTCTCTAAAAAGAATAAATACTTTTTCCCATTTTCCAAGAAACCAAAAGAGAATTAATCTTTATGAAAATCTGTTTTCCAAAATCACAACATTTCACAAATGTTATTTTCTAAAATCACGATTTAACAACTTATTTCTCAAATTCTTTTACTTAAAAATATTTTTGGCTAAAATACTTAAAACAAAATATTGGTTGCCAAGAAAGAGTTTACAGATATGTTACCTCGACGGTTGAATATTTAATGATCCACTCTCGGTTCAGGCTTCTGTTTCGCATTCCGTTTAATCGTTTTGTGAGCTTGCCAAGATATAGCTAAATATCTCAAATCCACATTCATTTTCTACCGAGTCTTTCCGCATCCTTATCAACCAAACAAATAACGTTTTACATACAGAATTATGTAAATTAAGAAGGTATTAGCGTGCCTTAGCTTTAATACCATAAAGTTTTTTAAATAAAATAACGTACAAAAATTGAAGTGCAAACTCAATAAAGGAACCCATTTCACAGTGTTGACGTATGATTCATCGAAGACTTTCAAAGCAACCTTTGTATCAGTTCTCAACAAAAGTCTACCAAGCATCTCAAAACCCAGACTTTGCAAGATATACATCGGTTTCACACTCCATTGGAAAAACATGAATTAGCTAAGCTAGATGACGGCCTGATTCTGTCTCCTTCAAACCAAAAACTAGTTGAGCCAAAACTCTTGCTAGAAATCAAAAGGTGCAAGAACATAATATATTAGTATTAACGATAAATACAATATTATATGGCTATTTTTGGTAGTTAAACACATGTAGAGATATAGAAGCCTCCTCAAGGGATATCCATTCTTAGGGTCTGATCCTTTTAAGGATTACAGACCCATCTTGAAAGATCACACTTTGCAAGTTCAACCCTTTGCAAGCATATATAACCTGCAGCAATGTTCCACACAGTTAATTTACTATTCTTAAAAGAAAAAGAAAAAAAAAAAAAAAAAAAAAACTGATCATGAGGTTAGGATTCAAACTCTAAACCTCAAAATATCTTGAGGTAGGGAGGTGCGAATTTACAATCTGACTAAACCTGCAAACACGTGAATCCATTCATGATCAAATATTATACTATAACGCGTAGGGGGGTGTGTGTGTTGTGACTTAAGAGTGAAGAAAGATACTCATCCATGGGAAATGATTTAGGTAGGGTATTAAAGAAGATACACTAGATGCAGAGGAAAACCAACAAGGTATAAATTACGTAGCTAGAGATTAGAAGGGATTTCTGTACGCAGAGAGATGCCACCCATCACCGCTGTTGTTGCGAGCCTTAGGCGCCATCTCTCCCGCGACAGAAACCCATTTTAACCTCTTCAATCTCTTCTCCTTGTGTGCTCTCTCCTAAATGAGGTTATTCTTTAAGAAGAAAGTAGTATTTATAGAATATTATTGCGTGAATCGGCGAAAAAGAATCCTAACAAAAATGGTGGGATTTGGGGGAGAGCTCTTTGGCGGGTTAAATAATGCCAAGAAATTTCTGATTAGAAGTGGGCTTACTAAGCTGATTAACAACTAATTGCAAGTTAAAGCAGAATTATTGATAAGGATTTGTGTGACGAAGCACAAGACAGATTGCTTACAAAGATTGTGCGGATGTGGAGGAAGGCTCTCTGCTAGTCCTATATAAAATGCCGAGAAATTTCCCACGAAATGTGGGGGAATCTACCCTTAAATATAATACAAATTTACAGGTTAAAATAAAAGGAAAGTTTATCATATTTCATGGACAATTATATTTGCCAATTCATCTATATCTCTATAACAACATTTTATAATATGACAATTTTTGTCAATGTCATGAATGTGCGGTCCAAGACATTTCATAATTTCCTTATTCTATAATATTTTACTTTTACAGCGTTAAGGCAAGTTTCTTGGTCAAAGAAAGCAAATCTGACAATGCAAGACATCACATATGACATACAAGTCTCTCCACATGAGAAAATTAGTCGAGTATTAATTAAAAAAAACGCACACACATATATAATATAATATAAGATAATATTAATATAAACAAAATGTAATGTAATTATATAATATAATATAATTGAGAAACGGAAGATTGAATTTTGGACATGTTGTATCTTCTCAGCACTGTCGGGCAACAACAAACAATATATATATTTACTTGTCTGAGACATGTTGATTATGAGGTGAAAGTACTGCAGTACACAAAAAGGTCACTTAGATGCTATCTTTATCTAACTTTAAAGGTTGATCAATATTAATAATGCTCTCCAAAGTTGAGTATATCAATAATGAAATTTACCTAGGAGATGCTGAAACATAAGCATGCTATTGATGCTTCAGCATCGGAGCAATTCACATATATGACTATAACTTTATCAATTTAGCATAAAGTGAATTAGAACATCTTTATCAATTTGAGGGGGGAAAAACAAAACACGTCTAATGCAACAATTATAAATTTTACTTTTTTTGTGAACTTTTAATAAACATATGTTAGTAATTGATTTCAGTACGTAATTAGGCTAAGATTCATATTCTTGAACTTTTAATTAGATACGAATTAGTTACTCTAGTGGGATATATGGTCAAATGATGCTGCAGATTATAGCGATTTTACCATGACCTCACTCTAATGGGTTCGAGATAATAGAATTTTAGCATAAAATTATTTTAGGGTTTCCCAGCATTATTTTTAGGGCAATTAATTCTCTTTTTAGTCCCCAAACTGTAGACCAAATTTCATTAGGGTCCCAAATTTTAAAATTTATCTCAAAATGAATCCCCCATCTATCAAATTGTCTCGAGGTCCTTTTATCCACCTGATTGTTACAATCTCAATAGTAAAATATAGGACTTTGTTTTAACACTCGTACCGTAATATCTAAGACCACCAAATGAAACCCCTAACTATTTTCTTTGAGATTATAATAGTTATATAGATAGAAGGACCAATTTCAGACAACTTAATATATATATTGAGCACTCCTTCTAATACATTTTAAAAGTTACGAGGAACAAATATATACTTGGGCGACTAAAAAAAGTAATTATACCCTTATTTGGTTCATTTTATTTGTTCTCAATGAATTACACATGTAGAGTTTTTAAAATTATTTCATTTTTTCAAGGATCTAAATTCCATTTTCAGCTAACTTGATGTGAGACAAGGAGACAGAGAGACCTTAGATTAGATATATATACTCAAAAAACATTTTTCTAAAGGTATATAATAAAGCAAAAGACCTAAACTTAATAATAATCTCTGTTATGTATGTAAGATGACTTCATGCCCCCATGGGAATTTGTAACAACTATAATGATCTTACCGCACCCACAAGTGTAACACCCGGATGAATTAATTAAGGTTAATGAATATAAACTAGCTCTTAGTATTAATTAATTGAAAATTTGTAATTATTTTCAGTTGTAATATTATTTTTGAATTAATTTTTTGCTTAAATTTTTTTTATAAATTTGACTGTTAAATTGTTCAATTGCATGCATCTGTACAACTGTCTTATTGTGACTGTTTTTAAATAAGATGTGGACTTATTATTTATATTGGGCTTCATTTAAAATTTCATGTTTTATAAAAAGCCCAACCCAATTAATTTTTCATTTTTCTTTTTGTTTTCCCTTTTCTTTTCTTCTTTTTCTTTCTTTTCTTGCTTTCACGTGTAGAACCTCTCTCTCTCTTTTCTTTCTTCACCTGAATAACTTTCCCTATCTCTCTCTCTGCCAATTCTCTCTCCTTCTTTCTTCCATAGATTTTCAAAGCTCCATAACTTCTTCAATTCAAGTCCAAATTGGATGATTCTTTTTTCTAAATGCTCAGAACGGAGAGGAGAACAAAACACGACCAATATTGTGCATGCAAATCTGCCACCCTCTACGACTTATCAGAGCTCCGCCGTTGTTTCTGCCTTGAGCTGCCGTCGTTGTTGGTGATAGTGGTTGACACCAGCCGCCTCAAAACATTCATGACGACCTCTACTTCAAAAACCCGTAAGAGATTTTACCAAAAATACTTCCGATGTTCTTCAATTTATGAGGTTAAGTTCTTGTTTTTCATGTAAACTCAAAATGTTTCATTTTCCTTTGTGTATCTCGTTGAGCTTCTTGTTTGGTTTTGTTAATTAATTATATGTTTTATGGTGTTGTTTCTTGTTAAATTTCATGAATACAATGCTTAGATTTTAATGCATGTTTTTAATCCCAAAATTAATCTTTTAAAACTAAAGACCCTTTTCACCTAGTAGTGTTTTGGTACTCTTTATTGTATGGATTAAGGCTTTTATATAAGAGGATTATGTTGTGGATAGAGAATGTTGAGAACTTGTTTGTTCTCACACTTTAATCATGAGATTAGAGTTGAATTAAATAATTCATTGCATGTATGTGAAAATCTAATTTTATGAGTAATATGCATGGGCTGAAATATGTTTAAATGAAACTTTGAAATATTTTGGTGTTATATGTTCTCTAAGTGTTTGATTAAATGCTTGCATATATAAGCTTTTCTAATAATTCTATAAATCAGTAAATCTGAAGTTCTATTTGCTCTCTTTTGGCCAAATAACTCGCATTACTCAAAAGTACACTTCTTAAGCTTCATTGGCTTTTGAATCACTTAAATTGGAGTTTTTTAGCTCAAGATATGATTTTTCAAAAATTACTTAAAAGCTGTCTAATTTAATCTGAACCTGCACAAGTTTATAACCTATTTTTGGAAAGCTAAATGAGCTTGAAATACAGCTTATGATAGCTTAAAAGAAAGCTTTATTAGTTAACTTTAAAAGGAAACCAATTTTGTAAATTTTGAAATTTTGTAAGATTAGTTATGAATATTATCGTGCAAGATAGTAAAATTGCGTTTTTAAGAAGCTTGCTTGGTATGCTAAATGTTTTGAATCCTTATGCCTCTTTGGGAATTATAGTAAAGTTATAGATATATACATATATATAAATATGACCTCTAAATGTGATATTATTGGTGTATAAATTATTGAGTTTTCAAGCATGTAACTATGTGGTTTTCTTAATAAACATAAGGTTAGTTGTATGATTTATTAAACCAATGGTAATATAGTTTGAGCTCTAAATCACACATAAAGTTATTGTTTTAGTAAATGGTCTCACACATTGCTAATGTTATGGTTACAACGGCCTCTTAGACATTTCAATGAATGTTATGTTTCTTGTGCGGTTGTGGAACATGTTAAAATGTCTCCAGCATGGTTATGTTTATACCTTGCCAATTAAGTTTGCCATGGTTTGATAACTATAACATCTGGCTTACACTCTTGTTATGTTTGTGTGAACTAAGGATTGTTTAAAAGTATATTTTTCATATATATGATTATTTTAGAAATTGAAATATGCTTAGAGCCTTACACATATCATGAGTTATTTGTTAGATTCTTGATTTATGAAAAGCAAATGTATGAAGGTGATTGTATGTTATTTTGACGCTGTTAATGTAAGTAAATTTTGTCTTGGATTGGGTTGTCTTTCTATGTTTAGAAGAAGTAATTGAGATTGACTATTCATTTTAAAGCTAGTAAACAGTGTAATAAGTTCATAAAACCTCGTGAGTGTTCTTTTAGGATGCTCGATCAGCCTACCAACTATATGGGTTCGGCCTACCAAACTGTTGATGTTCAACCAGCCGAATTGGTTGAATTCGGCCTGCCGAAGAATAAGTTCGACCTGCCAATTTATCAAAATCTAAAAAAATTTTAGATTTTGAGCCTCAGTAGAATATTTTTGAAGACCTTAATGGTATCAAAATTAAGCATATGATAGCTATTTGGAAAGGCCTAGGTGTTAGCTTCAATTAGGCTTTGATTTTATAATTCTTGAAGTTGTGTAGAATGTTTTATAAATATTCTTGTAACAATCACTAAAGCTGTATATTTCATAAATAGGTAAACTCAAAGAACCAAAACTGCTACTCTTTGATATACAATGTCTTTACCCCAACCGACCCTAGAACTCTTTAGGACTACTAATTGTGACTTTTAGAACTTGGCTTCACTTTGCTTAGGACTACGTAGATTAAGTTGTGCGCATTCAAAGTTTCACTTAGAAACTTTTGCAAATGTTGTAGAATTTCTTAAAGTCTAAGACTTTCATATCTTGAGGATTATTTTGAGTAATTTTAAAGGGTCGGGTAATGGCTTAGAATGACTCGATGTGAGATTAGTAAATGTGTTTTCCCTTAACACTAGCATTGGTAAGTTATGAAATTCCAAGGAATTGAATCTAGAGTAAGATTTAATAAAATATTTGCATGTTTGATATGTTATATATGGCTATGTTATATTTGCATAATTGTTGCATTGTCATATGCATTGTATTGCATCAATCATTGCACTTGGCAAGATGTTCAACACATGAAGGACCTTGAGCTATTACGTTGGTTTATGGTATTCAGGTAGAATAGACTCTTGTACTCCCTTGCTTGGGTCGCAGTATGGTAACTACAATTGGTAATGTGAACCCAGTAATAGAGTAAGTATAAGAGGTATGAGTTTACCTTCTATTAATTATGTCTACTATTTAAATTCTAATATTTGCTTTTCAGTTCTGTTAGCCATGATGGGTCAGCGTCCCATTTCGATCGGACCTATTTCCCTTGAGATTAGGTTGAAATAGGATGGTTAGTCTTTAGTAAGACTTGATGCCCATGGCTCAGTGAGGTTCACTGTGATTATATATATATTTCTCAGGATCGCCTATTGCTGAGTATGGTGACGCTGAATGATTTCTGAGACCTTCAAAGATACAGTCAGGTAGGAAAACTTTGAAAGAGCTTTGAAACAGGTACAGAAGCTCAAAAATGAGTTTCATGTTTGGCTCTACATTTGGCATGCATATAAACAATCTTATGTGA
The DNA here is from genome assembly GCA_946598075.1 of Artocarpus hirsutus. Lineage (NCBI taxonomy): Eukaryota > Viridiplantae > Streptophyta > Magnoliopsida > Rosales > Moraceae > Artocarpus > Artocarpus hirsutus. Next base: position 26,586 of record CAMOHE010053721.1, read on the forward strand.
TGACTTGGTGAATTTGTTGTGCCTTATGCTGTGATATGTATATCTATTTGTTGATGTATGTGGTTGGAGTCATTTTCCTATCGTAATCCCTTTTTCCTCCCTACTGAGCATTCAGTTCACCCCTTTTTATATTTCTCCCCTCTTTAAGGATATTGTGAATTGTGTATGCTGCCAGTAGCATCTAGTTGTTGTTTATAGGGGTCTGAAGCCTAAGGCAGCTTATGTATGGTTTAGCTATATTTAATTTTTGATTCTTAGTGCTATATTGTATTTTATGTATAGAAACGATATCGATAGAGCAGTGTCTCAAGTCTATGTGCTTTTTGAAACATTTTACAATTTTAGACTTTTATTATTTTTAAATTTAAAGGCTCCGGAGTAAGCATTTTACTTATTTCTAATAATAGTCTTTTTTGTGTTTTAGATTAACTTAATCCTTTTTATTTACTTTAATTTTAATTATTTACTAACTCCCTGTTTGGGGCGTTACAACAAGTCTAATTGTTATTGTAATTGCCCGGTTACCAAGTGGAAGACTGACTCTACTGCCAGGGCGGTACACAGCACTAACATTTTTCTATTTTTGTCGTTTTTCTTTTCCGGTCGCCACAAGCACTAACATTTTTTTTCCTTTTTTCTATATTTTTTTTCTATGCCAATCTCCATATGTAGTTTGTAGTATTGGAGATCATAAATGTAAACTCTGAAGAAAAGACTTCATTAGCTAGAGCTATCTTCTTCTGATCCCAACCCCTAAATTAATAACTGTGCGTATGGCTATTGATGGGTCATTTGCTTATATCTTTTGATAATCTTCTTAAGATCAGCCTTGCACGATCAGGATGTAGTATCTTAATATATAACCCTGTGAGGTTGACAACAATTTAGAGAGAGAATAATACATATGCTTGTTAAATCAGATTCCTTTTCTAATTGGAATAGATCTCAACAAAGCGTTCTATTTTTTTGGGGAAAAAAATTAGAGAGGGAAAAACTAGTAGCATTCCAACTGATTAGTATCCTCATATAAGTAACCTATCACATATCAAGCCCCCAACTCGTTTTTATTGTAATAAAAAAATAAAGGTAATAATACAAGTAAACCCAAAAGGGCAAAATGTTCAAAGAACCGACAAAAATTTAAAGAGAGAGAGAGAGAGGGGGAGAGAGAGACACACACACACACACACACAGAGACAAATATAATTACTTCAAGAAAACGCTCATAATTAGATCTAATCATAGAGCTGAAGGATAAAGCCCCGTCTGGCTAAGGAAGAATTATGGGACATAAGACCAAAAAAAAAAAAAAAATATGCTTGATAAAGCATACTATATATATATATATATATATATATATATATTATGCCATTGAAGTTAAAGAAAGAAAGAATGAAGCCATTACATTTGGATAAAAGACCCATGCTTAAATTCTACAACTTTAGGTCCACATTTTCAATCATAATTTTCCTATCCCAAAGGAAAGTTCCTTCTCTTTTTGGCTGGTTGTGGGTGAGGAGGGATTCAAATTCCAAACGCATGGTTTGTAATCACGTGCTCTAACTCTCTAAGCTGTAGGCTCCACTCCGTCTCCACTGGATCTGCTCTCAAGAGTATTCTAAAAAAAAAAATATTAAGACCCATGAGAGGAAAAAATTCACTCAAAAAAAAAGAGTGCATGATTCAAGCAGGCTTAGGGAAGCACTAAAAAAACCCAGAACGAGAATGCTAGGCTAAAAGTCAGAAAAGCCAACATATCTGCTGCAAAACACCCATCAACTAGCAAATCTGTAGCAAGGCAACAACCGAGCGTTATACTATAACATAAATGGTTAATTTGAATCCTCTTCGTTAATTACATAGCACGAGACATGTATCCCTCCAAGCCTAACTTCAAGAAACAAGCACGTTAATTAACATATATAATAACTTAATTACATCGTAACATTATTTAAGTACATGAAAGTTTCACTTACCACACTTGGAATATGACTGTAAGAAGCATATAATATATATGCGCAAACGACGACTCAATTAGAAATTATGGGGATTCATGCCGAAGGGCGATGACACTAGCTAGCTCGACCACTCGATATGCACGCTTGTGTGTTTATATATATATATATATATATATATATATATATATATAT
>CAMOHE010053721.1:29479-42174 GCA_946598075.1 Artocarpus hirsutus
AGTACATGAAAGTTTCACTTACCACACTTGGAATATGACTGTAAGAAGCATATAATATATATGCGCAAACGACGACTCAATTAGAAATTATGGGGATTCATGCCGAAGGGCGATGACACTAGCTAGCTCGACCACTCGATATGCACGCGTGTGTGTTTATATATATATATATATATATATAAAATATGTCTTTTAAAATAACAGAATGTATACGAGACATGTACGTATATATATATATATATATATATATATAGAGAGAGAGAGAGAGAGAGAGAGAGAGCGAACTAGCCAGTGTCATCACTCCTGCGGCAAGACTCCCCAAACTCCTTTCCTTTTTTCTTTGGTTGCCTTCTCCATGAATATGGCTAAGGTTTTTTACACTACTGCCTTGTCTATTTATACACACACAAAACCTAGCCACCTAACAGGCCCGAGACTTTTAATATTCTTATCATAGTACTATTTCTAGATTTTCTATTTTATACACACACACACACACTAATTCCAAAGCCTTTCGCGATCAACATTTTTATGCGATGCTCAGAAGTTTCTCATGCAGTGCGTTGAAACTACTCATTAATTATGATCATGATGTGAAGTGAAATGGGGGCCACATCCGCCACTTCGTAGTCGAAGAATTGGACCGGTGAATTTGTTGGCGATATGTCAATACAAGTCATATCATGTGTTTGTAATATGAAGAATTTTCAAAATCGTGTTATTAGTGTCATATATATATATATATATATATATATAATGCATCTGAAATGGAAACCAACTTGCAATTCACAATTAGCTACGGTTGATGCGAGGAAGAGAGACATGAAAGCGACCAAGGTTTTTAAAGACTAAGCTAATTCCCTCACTTGTTGACAAATTAGTAATTAAGAATTAATTCTTAATTGTAGAATATATATATATAGGAGGACATGTTTGAATTTTCTCTATTCATTAATGATCTAGCATAGCACTATGATTGGCAATTTGGAATTTTTCCCATGTATGTAGAAAGCTAAACACTAATTAATTAAAACCCTTTTTTTTTTTTTTGGAAAACTCTTATTATTAGTACTTTAAAATTTGGGATGGAGAATATATAAGAATTCTAGATCTTAAGATGGAATCAAATAATGTGAAATTACCGCTAAACTGTGTCCTCTGCTATAACTCCTTTACTTATTTGAATATTTGGCTATCACTTAAATTCCTAGCTTTTAAAACAATAATGGTAAATAAATAAATAACCAGTGGTCCAGTACTGACTGTAAGAGACAAGAACTGACAACAAAATACTTCAAATTGTTGAGGAACATGATTGGAGGATGAGTTCTCTGTCAGATTGAAAATCTCTATTCACGGATCCATGATCGCCAATTTATTTTTCTGTACATAATAATAAATGCGTAAAATTGACTTGATAAGTCTTTTTGTTGGAATCCTTCCATTACATGTTAGTATAATAGAATTCACAGTCGTTCAAAGTCAACGTGAAGTTGCAAGCTATGTGTTTGGCAGGAAAATTCTAAGTAGAGCCTTTTAATTAAGTTATATTTGCCGTGCAATTCTAAGAAAGTGTAATATTGACCATCCATAAGGTTTTTGGTAAGAAGAGACAATAAAATTTTCAAGCATTCATATTACAAGCAGCCGCCTGCCCCACTATATTCCCCATCTATTTAGGAGTGCAGTTGCACGTGGAAAATTTATAAAGGCAAACAATCATTGGTCCTTCTGCTTCTTCGTCTTCGTCTTCTTTGTTTGCCAAGGTTATTTTACTTTATGCTCTGTTATCTTATTACTGTTATTTTGGTTGTTGTTATCAAAAAAGAAATCTAATTATTAAGCCATAAAATGACTGCTTAATCCTCAAAAAAGAAAAGAAAAGAAAAGAAAAACAAATAAAAAAGCGTTGACTAATTTAAAGGCACAAGAAAGAGTTTGATCGAGTTAAATTTGTTCCACATGATCAAGTTACTGAGTTATTGGGGTGTATATATAATATGGACTTGACATGCTCGTCTTTTAAGATAGTTATTCTTAAATTCATTTATCATGCATATGCATGGCTGATGAGTTTGAACTCCAACCTATAAGATGTTTGACTTTTAGTTAGAATCAATTAGTTTAAACCAACAAACAATGTATAGTTCTTAATGGCTGCAGTCAAAAGCAAAAAATTGCTACAATATAAAGCTTTTCAATATTTTTAACTAAAATTGATCCTAACCATATTTCTCAAAGACTCTGTTATTTGCATGACATGTCACATGAAAAGAACCATTGCATGACGTGCCACGCATGACATATGTGAGAAATTGAATTTGTCCTATATTGCCAAGTTGCTTAGCTTAACTATGGACGAGTAAAGCCCACTGTCCTTTGACAAATGAGATGCTCCTAGAGTTGGTTTGTTGGATTATTTGGGTTATAATGACTAGAAAAATGGATTCTGTCTTGGACCACACGAGCCCCTAAAGTGAAGAACATGGTTTTTTGTGCTGTCATAGGTAAGAACATGGGCTTTGGATTTCTAAGGTAAGCGGCCAGAGTCGTCTTTCAGATTATTTCTCTAAGTGGAATACAAAATCATGTAGGCCGAGAGAGCGGGCCTATTTAATTTCTCATAGTCCACCAAACTACGACCTACCTACGCAAGAATTCCCCAACAGTAAGTGGGGTCTACTAAGTGGAATTGCGCCTTATGAAAAGATATTTGCACAAAAGGAGGCCGTCAGAGAACGGGATCGCCAATGCAGATTCAAATGTCGAAACTCTATCAATAAACAGATTTGATCTTGTTCTTATCTGGCTCTGTTTTTTGTTTTATTTACGTAAAACAATAAAATCAAATGCGCGAAAATTGGTAAGAAGAGGGCATTAGCTTCCTTAACGACGGATACACATGAAGTTCAATTTGGAAACAAATTAACAATATATAGTTTGAAGCCTAAAGGTTAGTTGTCGTTTTATAGCAAACTATGTGTCGCTGGCAAACACACGAGTGACAATCGTCTTCCCATTTAGTTACATCGTACGACATGTCGTTTCATCTACGTTTTTAATTCTAAAATTTGTCTTTTTGCACTTATTAATGACACCTAATATCGTCATTAGCAAAGATTGTCGTTTGTGGTTGAAATGCATGTTGTGTCTTTCGCTTCTCTAAATAACACGTCGTTGGTGCAATTTCATGTGGTTTGCTAATAACCGACATGTCGTTTTATATCATCACTAGAAAACAACATGTTGTTCTATTCGCAAAAAACCTTGTCGTTTTACACCTAAGGGGCTCGAACCTCACTCAGTGTCAAGACGAAAGACTTACCGTGCGTTTGGTTAAGGGTAGTTTACACCACCAAGACAATTATAAACAGTATAAAACTCTCACATGTTACAAGAAAAAAAAAATCGATACAGTATAAAGCTTTACATGCTACAATAAATACAGTTCCAATCAATAGTTTCTACCACCATGTTAAACGCCTTATTAATTTTTTTCCCTATCTGCTAAGACAATATGACACTGACACCCCTAATTTATATCAAAATAACACTAACACCCATTCTTCAATAGTTTTCTGAAAGTAAAACTATGCACGACTATATTAGCTGGACATATATAAACGTCACGTACGTGTCAGCTTACGTGTCGCATGAGCTACTGGACAGTTGTTTTTGAATTATAGTGCTTAGACTATATCAATTAAATGTTTTCCTCCATAAAATATATTTGTTTCTTCTGCTTGCTTCATTTGGTTGCCATTTTTTAAAGAAAAGAATAATAATATTATTAATAATAAGCAATAAACTTAAAAAGAGAAAATTTTTATTTAATTCCAATTCTAAAAAACAAATTGGTTGGTAAAACCAACGCCACTCGGTTCCACATGCCCCCTCCTCTATCCTCACTGACGTTGACTCACTGCTCACCCCCATTATCCTCTTGCCGATCATCAATCTTGGGTTTCTTCTTTCTCCAACAATTCCTTCTTTTTTGCCTCCTCCTCCTCAGCTTTCATCGTCTTTTCCTCTTCATCCTCTTTAGCCTTTTCAAGACCTTTGATCAAACTCTGGAGCGAGATTTCAGCATCCCCAAAAATGGTTTTGGGCATAAGATGCTCCGCAACATCAGCAGGGGTGATTTTAATCTCCCCCAACAAAGTCCTAATCGTGGGGAAAAGATGGTGTTCGCCAACATTAAGATAATTCTTCGCCAAAACCTTAAACGCCTCGAAACCGCAGAACGATAACTCTATGTGCTTGTCCATTCTTCCCTTCCTGATAAGAGCAGGATCCAGTTTCTCCTTATAATTGGTAGTGAAAACAATAAGCCTCTCTCCTCCACAAGCCGACCAAAGCCCGTCAATGAAATTCAAAAGCCCGGAAAGAGTGACTTGGCTCGCTTTCCCATCTCTATCTTCCTTTGATGATTTCTCTTTACTCTCTTCTTTCCCTCCTTGATCTTGATCTTCTTTCTTGACCTCTGTCTTCTTCTTCTCCTTCTTTCTCTGCCCTGTTAACTCCAATGAACAATCTATATCCTCTATCACAATAATCGACTTGCTTGACGTCTCGATCAGCAGCCGTCTAAGCTCGGTGTTGTCCTTAACAGCCGTCAGTTCGAGATCGTAAATGTCGTAGTTGAGCAAATTAGCCATGGCGGCTATCATGGTCGACTTCCCTGTTCCAGGAGGGCCGTATAGCAAATACCCCCTTTTCCAAGCCCTCCCAATTCTTGCGTAAAAGTCCTCCGCTTGGCTGAAGGCAATCAAGTCATCAATAATCTCTTCCTTCTTCTCTGCCTCCATTGCTATTGTCTGAAACGTAGCAGGGTGCTCAAACACAACATGGCTCCAATACGCCCCATGGTTGGTGTAAAGCTTCCTTTGCCTGTTTCTCACCTTTATTGCTCTCCCTTCTTTGAGGACATGATTGAGGTAGGGCCCAATGATGAGCTCTCTATGGCGCTTGTGGAAAGTGAGCGTGTAGTACCTTCTCTCATCACTAACTGGGTAGAACGAGAGCGATTGTGTTTCGGTTGTCTTTTTACCAGAAGCCCACCAGAGCTTTACACCTTTGAATTCATCCGCGACTTCCTCAAAGTCATCCATGCTTAGAACAAGGGACTGAGATTTCTTGACTATGTCGGCTTTAAGTCTCTTGGCTTGCGTGGAGGAATTGGCGCTGAGGTAGTTCTGGATCGCCGAATAGGCCTCGCTCCGCATGAGCCGCTCGCCGGTGAACTCGTTGAACCGGACTTGGATGTAAGGGTAGACATAGTTCACCAATCTGTGATTGTATTTCTCTATGTAGTTCCTGAGTTGGTGTGGGAAGTATCGCTGAAATATTGCCCAAAAAAACATTAGCCCTCCAAGTATGGAGCCAAGCTGAGCAAAAGTATCTTTGGGATTCATGTTTCTGAACTTTTTTTTTTCCTTCTCTTTTCTCTTCTCTTACTTGTTGAGAAAGTTTGTTGAAAATGGTAAAGGTGCTTCGAGGACTCGGTTGTGATGTTTTTTTATAGAGAAAATTGGCTTGTCCCCCATGTGAGTAGGCCCTAAGAAATTTGATCAGAAATTGACTAGTTGGCTTGTCTTCATTCAAAAAGGTCGGCAAAAGTCACACGATTCACTGACCCCATGGTTTCAGGCTTTTAGGGTGTTATAAATAAATAAAAGATGCTCTTTTTATGAATTGCGAGGCACTTGAGGAGTAACTTCATTTGAAATTGCAACACCGATGCTACGCGGATAATAAAATAAAAAGGATAACAATATATATGTGAAGACATTACGTCACGTCATTGATGTAATTGTTGTTCGAGAGCGTTACACGTATTTCTTTTTCGCCAAGAAAACCCATGAGGAAGTACCTTGAATCAAAGATGATGCGAGGAAGGTTCCTCGTGTTGAATAATGGAGCCGAATCAATCCTAGCAAAGCAAAGAGAAGAAGAAAAAAAAAGGAAGGCAGGGGGCAGTGGCTAGGCGCCACAGCGCTCAAAAGGAGGGCCGTGGCGTCGGCTTGACAGGGCCGCGGTACCAGCCCGAGTGCTAACCAACGCCGCGGCGTCCAGAGTCTGTCTTTTTGCGATTTTTCTATGTAAAAGTCAGGATTTTGAAGCCAAAAACGAGAAACTACTAAAGTTTCTCATTAGTTGCTATTTTTTCTCTTCTTTGAGATATAAATAGACATAAGGTGGCTAGGGTTGAGAGAGAGTGGCATATTTTTTGTGTGAGGCATATTTTGTGTGAGAGCTCCATTGTTGTGAGAGAAAAATTCCCACAGGGTGGTAGGTAGAAGAGAGATTTGATAAACACAATTTGAAAGTGTGTGATAAATTTCTCTTATAATCTGTAATCTCCTTCATCATAGTAGAATATGCAGCGACAGAAACAAGACGTAGTCGCAAATTTAGACGAACTTGTATAAAAATTTAGTGCCTCTTTTTTCTTTTTTTCTTCAATTTCTTTTCTGCAATTATTCGTTCTTGCGATCCTTGAAATTAGGAGGTGTCTAATTCCCCAACATCTCACAAGAAAGAGTCCACACTTCACACCGACGAGTACTCTTGCGCTTTTAGCTAACATATTGAAAATTAAAATAGATAAATAAATAAACGACATCAAATTTTGAAAAGGCATATATAAGAAAAAAAAAGAAAAGAAAAAAAAACTAAAAAAAAAAAAGAAATGCTCTGCCACAGTCGAGTCATTATTTGAGACAAGCATAGACGGTAGGTCTTACACCTCACATTTTTTTAGTAGGACTTATGTGTTCAGAGAGGAATTCAAACCAATGGTTTAAATCATTTCTATTCAAAACAATGTAGTACATGCGAGAGTTTTTAATTGTAACTCATTTTTTAATTACATTGTCGTTGATGAGAGCTATACATTATGTATAGTTGTTCGAATCCTGGTGCCAAATGGAGAGTAAATTAATTAGTACTAGAGACTAAGTAGCGAAATCAAACGAAGAGAAAGAAAGAGTGAGAGAAAGAGTGACATAGTCTAAAAGATGGCCTCCAAGTTTCGTCCAGGATGTGGTCACCGCCATATCTCTGCGAGGTCGGGGTCATGACGCTAAGGGAGGGGAGCAAGGCTTGCATCATAGAGCGAGCTTGAAGCAGGGAGAGGATACTTGTTTGCCACCTATTTGAGGCCGAGAGCATGGAGGGAAGAGCCATCGTCGCCTGCAGCATGCATGGAAGGCTTGGAGCTTCACCAAGATCGGATGGTGGTAGATGGCAATAAGAAAGGATGTGGCTGCTCGAGGCTAGCCGCTGGCCGCTTGGTGCTGGCGTTGAGGGGCTCAGCCATGGCTGAGGCTAGGTTTGTGCCATCAGTCGAGGGGGGTGGGGGTGGCGGTGGCAGTGGCGGTTAGGCTGGTCGGCCTGGTTGGGCGATGGAGGGGTTGTTTGGCTTTGAAAAGTGTAATCTGATATAATACCAAGTATGGGGTTGTCTCAAATAATAAAACTCGGTGAATCTGAAGTCAAACCCACAAAGAAAACTATTGCTAAGATCTAGTATATTTGTTATATTAATTATTTATTTTTAAGCCAAAAATATTAGGATTAAAGTTAATTATTTACAAAATAATTACAATATTCACATATTTTTACAATATATTTCATTTTCAAAATTTTGTGATTTTAGAATTTGAAAAACAAGAAATGTAGCTTAAATTAAAATGAAATCTCAACGATAAGTACAATTAATTCAAAATAACTTTAATAAATATAACAACACTAATAACAACAAGCTAAAAGTGATACAACAGTAATTATAACAATGCTAAGTTCAAAGGTTCTGTTTTGGCAATTAACTAAAATATATTTTAGTTTTTCTAATTATTTATTAGTTAGTTTAAGAATATATTATGTCATCCTATATCGACAATAAATCAAGCATACTAAGCATTTACTGTGTTATTTCATGTTTTTAATGTAGCAAAAACTCAACTTAATAAACAAGCATGATTTTAGCATGACTTAACTAATTAACAAACAAAATAATAAGTTAAGCATTTATCGAATTATTCTTTATCTACAGCTAATCAAGGTCCTCCCAAGTATTATCTATTTTAGTTTATGTCGTCAAAAAATTAGAATCAAAATTTTAGCAGAGTTCTTGTTAAGAAAATACTAAAATTCTGAGTTTTCTAATAATATATTTAGCATTACAACTGCTTAGAAAACTAAAAAATAAAAATAAAAATATTTAAGACAATTTTGCCAAAATTTTTCCCTCTCTCCTCAATTAAAAAAGAAAATTAAAAAGACATACTTAAAATAAAAATACTAGAAATATTATTGAGCATAATTTTACAACTTAGATTGGGAATTATTTCACAACAAACTTAAACTAAAAACTAAATATTAAAAACTAAACTTAAAAACTTAACTATTTAGGAAACAGTGTTCTTTTATACTAAGAAAGGGTAAAGAACTGAAGCTCCCCCTCTTTTATAGTGGATTCAATTCCCTATTTAACAATTTTAATAATTTTTTACTATTTATTTTTGACAAATTTGGCTCTAATTTGTACAATTTGCACTATTTTTTTATGATTTTTTCTTCTTTTCTCATGTTAATGGGCCTTTTTCGCTATCTACATTTTTGGCCGAGATCTTATGCTTCACGGCGACTAGAGGTATGTGTGCGCTGCATGTTGGGACGTTGGATTTTGTCGTGAAAATTGGCGTGAAGAACGACCTAGATTGAAGACAGAATGGCAGGACCACTAGGGGCAGATGGAGCTAATAAGGACCATTGGATGAGTCCAAGAATGCTGATTACACAACTCAAAGGACGTGCGTACATGGAGCTGACCACACACAACCTAGAGCAACCTGAGATTCCATTTGACACGTAGGCCCACTTTTGGTGGCTGGTGGACCTTTTGTCAGTGCGTATAGCGCACGCGTTAATCGCGTGCTGACACATGTACTTATAAACAAATTTGAATCTTGTTGAATTTTTAATACATTTATTGTTAGATTTTGTCCGTTTTGATGTCGTTTTGCTCCCTTTTTGTGTCAAATTTTAAATCTAAAGATAGAAAATTAAAACAAAATTAATTATTTTACAAACATAATATTTACAATAATTTTAAAAATATTTATTTCATAATAAAACACACTAAAAATAATTACAAACTTCAAAAAATTATGAGCCCTTTCGATTTGACATAGATATAACTTTTGAGACTTGAAAATATTTTTAAAAATTACTAAAAATATTATATAATTTACAAACTTAAACACGCTATGAAACACATTAAGACAAAAAATAAAATTATCATTCCTTATTTTTACGGTTTTAATTAATTTCAAATTAAACTAATATTTTACCTACAAAAATAATTCTTAAAATTACTGAAAATATTATTAAACATAAAAACATATCACAAACTCATAATTAAATATATTTTCATACAAAGACGCTAAAATACTATTTAACACACAATTGCTTTAATTAAAGAGTTTAACGAAAAATATGAATGCAAAATGCTTAATTTTAGCTTTAAGAAATGTACATTTTCTAAGTCTAATCAGGGGCCGAGGGCATTCTCAAATAGGCAGATGGCTGGAGGTGGCTGCTGGCGGGTGTTAGGTGTAACGCCCCCTTACAGACGTGACAATAATTGTTACTTTCATCCTTGTTATCATTATTTACAAGACAAACTATTTAAATTTAAACACAACTTAATAAACATATCTCAGGATCCATGCATACAAATATTTAAAAAAAAAATACTCCAAATATTTCAAATCTTTTTTTTTCATAGTTTTTCAATGCCAAATTAACAAAACCATAATTCAAATAAAATTTTAAAACAAACTTTAAAATCTGTTTAAACAGTTCGGTAAACCGAACTTCTACAAAATCAAAATAAATGTAAAACAAGTCTTTTTACTTAAGAGTGTGGAAATTTAAGCATTCAAAGAAATAAAAAACATAGTTCAAAAAATTATTCTTTCTTGGCGTTCTTCCGTTTCCAATCCATCGTTCATAGGCCATACATCCGTCCTCACCCTCCACCTATTCCATGGTCCTCTTATCTTTATTTGCAACATGATTATAAATTAAGTAAGTAAAAGCTTAGTAAGTACACTTTACTATCTCACAACATAAAACATTTTATGAACATCTTTATGAAACATCATAATCATAATATCATTAACATAATAGTGCACTTGGCACAGTTTTATATAGAACATATCTTTTATTATCATTATCCATATAAAAAAAAACTTCATTCATTTTATCTTTGGGGCTCAAGTGTTGCACCATAAGCCACATCATCGTAGGTGCGCCATCATGAGATAAGAGGGGTAGCTCATCCCAAACTAAACATGACAAGTTCAACCTTTGGAACATCATAAACATAAACATAAACATAAACATAGGGTGTGCAACACTTAATTAAGTGATACATATATATGGATATACTTTTAACATACCTCATCATTGAAGCATTTGTTAACTTTCTTGTTGCAACAAGAGTTTTCATGAGAAAACAACATGTAAAAACAAACTTAAAAATTATCATAAAACATATTCTCAAAACTTTTTTGTAAACTTTACTTACTTGACTTGCTTACTTAAACCTCATCTTAGATGACGTCATCATAGTCTCGATGTGCTCATTTCTTGGCGTGTTTATGTCATACATCCATATACAAATAAAAATAAATTTTGTTCTTATGAAATCATCCAAAACCATATGACATTATTCATACTTCCATCTCAAGAATTACCAAAACACACATACACTTTACTAACTTATAAATATTCACGCAAAAACTACAATACTAATACCTACTTGACCCTTATGTATTCATAATTCAATAACTCACAATTCACACATAATTAAAGCATGAGACTCTAGAGAGACAAAGCTAACATATAAACATAATATCATGATTTTTCATTGGTCATAAAAATTCCATTTGATAACCAAAACAAGTCACAAACTTTGTAGCATAAAATCTACCAACAATAGCTGGGCAGTAAACAATCTTATCTAACATTCATATAATAAAATATCTATTTTACAAAATAATTCCACAAAAATCCTACATATAATAGACACCTAAAACTATAACATATCTGAAAATTGGCTTCAAATAAATTTTTAACAATTCAAAACATGCATTAGAATTCAAAAAAAAATAAACCTTAAACACATAGGGCAGTGAGCATCATATGTTCATCATAATCAAATAATTCAAATAAAATTCCTTTTACCCTAAATTTTTTATGACAACCTATAAACATCTCATACTTTCATTGAACATCACCTTATAATGTAATAACATCAAAAAGCACAAAATCACAATTTATAAGCCTAGGGCATAATTTCTAAAAGTAGACAGAATGACCTTTATTCACTTAAAAATTCATAATAATTTCATCTTAACTCCAAATCAGTCAAAGCCAATGGTATGAGAAACTAGATTCAAAAACAAAGAATTTGGTATTTTATTTGCATATTTTGACAATAATTTGCATAAAGAAAAAGTCCTCGATATTCAATCTAAATTTCAGGTCTATGTAAAACTGTACAGCTTTCAAGGTCAATTTTAAAAAATCATAACTATTTAATGAAAACTCCGATTCAAGCAATTCAAATTGAAACAAAAGCTTAAGATGTCTAGCATTTGAAAAAAATATAATAAAAATATAAACAATGTAACACAGAATCAAAAATTACTGAAACACGACGGCTATCAGGTGTTTGTATGAAAAGTAGACTTAAGGCATCAAAAATTCAATAATTACAATAAAATTACTTTAACCCTAAAATTTTTAAGACAACCTAATAACTTATATATACAGTATCACAAAAAGTCTCATTAGCAAATAAATTTGTTTAGCCATACAAATAGGTCACATAAACAAGAAGTACCAAATTCACTGAATAGACAGCCATAAAAACCTATCTTAAAGAAAATTCAAGAACTTATAAAACATTCATCAAGTAACCACGAAATTTTTCAGATCATAACTTAACATATGCATGAATTCACTGAATAGATAGCCATAAAAACCTATCTTAAAGAAAATTCAAGAACTTATAAAACATTCATCAAGTAACCACGAAAATTTTCAGATCATAACTTAACATATGCATGAATGTCGCTGTAAAATTTGGTTCAAATCAAAGGTCGTTTGCCCCTTAAACATGGACTATACTTTTGTGCAAAATACTAATTAGTAACAGTTTGGTCATGAGTGGTAGAGAATTCCAAAAAAAGTGAAATTTTGAGGAATATCACATAACACATACATAAACATCATACTAAAATTTCAGAGCAAATGGAAATTTGTAGACAAAGTTATAGCGGTCGGATTACAAAGGAAATAAAATTTTAGCAATAGCCTAGAATGAGTTTCTTATCTCTAAAATGATTCTTCCCAATTCGCTTCAATTTATCCAAGTGAAAACCCAATATTTCATTCAATTGTTTGCAGAAAAATAAGGGAGAGAAGGGAAGAAAACATGGAGAAGAAGGAGAAAGTGTCTAAGAAAATTTTTGAGAGAGAGAGAATTTTCTTTAGCTAAAAATTTAGAGAATGAAGACTTTGGTGGCTTAGAGGTATATTTATAGGTTTATGAGAGAGAAGAGATTAGATAAGTATAGAAAACCCTAATCCTAATCTAATTCAATTTTCTTTTTTTTTTT
>CAMOHE010053721.1:42199-55951 GCA_946598075.1 Artocarpus hirsutus
TTAGATAAGTATAGAAAACCCTAATCCTAATCTAATTCAATTCCCTTTTTTTTTCCTTTTCTTTTTTTTTCTTCTTTTTTTTTCTTTTTTTTTTTTCTCTCATGGCAATATGCCGTTTCCTCCTTAAACATAAGTTATATTAATATAATATAATATAATATAATATAATATAAATATATATATAATATATTATAATATAATAATGTAACTTAAATATATTATATTATAATATAATATAAAACAATTAAAATACATAATTACTTATATACCACAATAATGTTTATTCCTATTACCTCAGAAAAGCATATTAATTAACACATGTAATTATCATGATATCATAAATGCTATAAAAATAAAAAAAATATGTAACAACATTCATGTCATCATCAAGAATATAACTTTAGAGCATTATAAAAAATTATAAATTTCGAGCAAGTTGAAACCCATAAAAATAAATAAATAAATACTTTAAACTTATCATCACTTTTGATATGAACATCTTGAGCACATAGATTCCACGAGGCCGTCACCTACTACATTACTAAATAAAAAGTTAATTTACTTAACATAAATAATAATAGCACTAAAATATCACATTCTAACGTTAAATTAACATAAATATCCATAAAAGCAAACGGCGAGCGTTACACTAAGTAGCTGGCGTTGCAGGATCTCGCAGTTGCAGACTGTGGTGGAGGCTGCATCCCATTTGTGTTTGGTATTTATGTTTGTTTTTGTTGGTTTTTTTTTTTTTCAGATTCTAATAAAGGAGGTGGTCTTCTCATCTCTTATTGTTATTCGTTTGTCTCCTCCAGCTGTAAAGGGCACTGGGTGTGTAGATGTCTAGCTACACAATAGTTGTCTATTTCAGTTGTATGTACCCTCGGTGCGAAAAGTTTGGTTGGGGTTTATGGGACTAGAACGTGGCTTATGTGGTAAAATCGCTATTGCCAACCAACTTATGAGTCATGGGTGCAGTTAAACGGTCTAGTTGTATGAGTGACAGCTATTTTGTTGGCTCTGGATTTGTGCTATATTTTTGCCAGTAGTGCTCTTAATCGAAGCTTTCATCGCGGATTCTAAAAAGAAAAGAGTAAAAAATAAACTAAGTAGAGTCTGTTTGTCATGGAGCAAAGACAAACCAACCTTTTTTTATTTCACTTTGATGATGATTACTTTTTTCTTTGCTAATCACTATTGTCATGCAATCAGGCTCCAATCAGCATTATCTCCTGCCGCACAACACTTTTATCTTAGTAAATAAATAAATTAACTTAAGCTCTTTTTTTCTTTTTTTCTTTAAATTTCAACGAACGAGATTATACAATCCATCATTTTCTATTTGGACTCCTGCAATTCTTAGATTCGAAATCTCTGACTAATATACCTGCTCCCCCAATAAATTTTCCCACGTGGAACAAACAAACAACCTTTCCAACTCATCATGCTTCCAATTTCCAACATTAATCCCTCTGTATCTTGACCAAGCACATCATATGGAAATCATATTTTTGTTCTTTTTTTTCATATCAAGGTGTGCTATAATTGACCATGTCTCTTTTTTTTTTTTTACCCTCTCACGCGAATTAACTAGAGGTGAAAAGAACATAAAGATATGCATGAAAAGTACGCCTATACACGTACTGAAAAGCAAGTAAATGGACAAATGTTCTTTCTTGCAAATTATAATTGGTTTCTCTAATTAGTTGGTAGTTGTTGTGGTTTTGAGATGAATGCCTGTTCTACTTATTAGATTATCCATTAATTAGGCTTAATTCACAGTGGATCGGCTATGAGTAGGATTTAGATTTTAGTGTTGTTATTTGAATTTCAATGCTCTCAGTATGAAGAAAGCAACTCATCATTGTAACAAGGATCAAAAAATTGAATAATCAGAAAAGTTTCTTGCATGGTGTTTGACACATTTTTTCAAACCAAATAACAGTAAAGCTCTCGTATGTTACTCTTCATATCTTCCTCGTCATCAAAATCATCGTCGTTGTCGTCATCATTATCTTTTTTCGGTTTCACCTTCTTTCTTTTACCGGTAAGATCAAGAGAGCAATCAGTGTCCTCAATCACAATGATGGACTTATTCGAAGTGTCAATCAACATCTTCCTCAGCTCGGTGTTATCCTTAACTGCCGTGAGCTCCAAATCGTAGAGATCATAATCAAGAAAGTTAGCCATGGCACAGATCATAGTGGACTTACCTGTCCCTGGTGGACCATAAAGGAGATAACCGCATTTCCAAGCCCTCCCAACTCTGGCGTTGTACTCTTTTCCTTGCTTAAATTTAACAAGGTCATTGATGATCTCCTGCTTCTTCTTGGGATCCATAACCAAAGTGTCAAAACTCTCAGGGTGCTCGAAAACAACATGGTTCCACTTAGTACCATACCAGCTCTCATTTTTGTCATTGGTGTAAAAGCTTTCTCTGCCTATTCTTGACAGCTATTCCTTTCCCTAGTGTCACCACATGATTTATGTAAGAGCTTGTGATGAGGTCTTTGTGGCTTCTGTGGAAGGTGAGATTGTAGAACCTCTTTTCGTCCGAATTGGGATGGTGAGAAACACTTGTTTTGTTAGGCAGTATGCAGTAAAAAGTCCACCAAAGCTTGACACCTTCGAATTCATCGATGATTTCCTCGTTGAAGTCCATGCTTAGGACGAGAGACTTGCTGTCTTTGCAGTCATGCGCTTTGGGTCATTTGGCACAAGTGGACGACATTGCACCGAGGTAATTTTGGATGGCGCCATAGACTTCGCTGCGCTTGAAACCGTCGCCATTGTACTCAGGGAAGGTGATCTGGACATAAGGGTAAAAGAAGCACAAGGCTCTGTTGGAGTATCTCTTTAATCAACGCCACATATCATCAGGAAAATATTGTTAAAACATAGAGTAAACGTACATCAGGATGACCCCACTTGAGACCACATCTCCCCCATGGTCGCAAGGATCTTAAGGAAATAAAAAAAAACAAACAAACAGAATCAAATTAAAAACAAAAACAAAAACAAACACACAAACAAAAAACTGATCAAAACACGGGGTTTTTTCTTTTTTTTTTTCTGTTGTGTTTCTGACGTGATACTAATGTAACCTAAAGCCTTATTTTATTGGCTGAAGTAAAGTAAACCGAGTCTGTCTAGGAGTCCATTTCTTTTACGAAAAGAAATAGGAGTCCAATGATAAGTAAAATGTATAAACATTAATCTTAACATAATTCCAATAATAAAAATAAGACAAAATTATAGGGCTTGCTTGATATTATTTTTAAAATAGGTAAAAATATTTTTTTTAAAATGAGAATTTTTTAAGAATTATGTTGAGAGTGTTTTTAAAATTTTTGCCTCGAAAAAAGTATAAAAACATTTTTAAAAATTTTGAGAACAAAAATAAACGGAACTATAGTTTTTTCTATATATATATATAAATAAGTGCCAAAAATATAGAGTTGTACTTCAAATACAATTCCAACTAAAGGAAAATAGTCCTAATCAAATTATACAATAGCTATAAAAAATCCTAAACAACCGACCTTTTTTAGTTTTTTTTTTTTTTTGGGTTAATAACCAACCTTTTTAATTAACTTTTTACAAACATGCGTCTTATGTCACTTGTTTTGAGAATACTGGTTTATATGCCTGTACTATATATATAAAAGTGCTACGATTAAGCAATTAGTTGCCTTTTTCTGTTTTCCTTTTTACGATATGTGTCTTTCTTCATCTTTATATATTTTCGCCACAAACAACTCTTGGGGCCTTCGTCTTTGTCGGCCATCTGATTAGGTGCAAATATTAATGTACTGATAAGAAAAGTATATGTAATGGCTACAAATAATAATACAAGTAGGACAAATATAGATTTTTTTTTTTTTTTTTGAAGCAGGAAAAAGATATAGAATTAAGCCAGGGACTTGACTTTTGTGTCAATATATTACGAGCTATTTGAGAAATTATAAGAAATAACCTATGTTTGTTTTTATGCTTTAGAAATTTGTAACATTTATGGTAATGGAAAAAAATCATCGGAATTATTCAGGAAATATAAGATTTAGTAAATATGAGATTTCCCAAAAACGGCCATTTTTTAGCTCAAAATATTCTGTCCTTGTTTTTGGAACTCTCCTTAAAGATTGGTTATTTCACCAAAATTATCCTTGAAATTTAAACTTCATATTTTTACCCCTGAAATAAAAAAAAAAAAAACAAGAAATAAACCCTTAAAAAACATTTTTTGTGAGAAAGAGATAAAATATATATATATATATAGAGAGAGAGAGAGGGAAAAGGAGATTACAAAATGTACATTATCAATTAATCAAAACTCTAATTCAACTCATGTTCCTGGAAAAGTTATTTCAACTCCGCCACGATTATTGCTTCCCTTTAGAAGCAAATTACTTTATGAAAGGAAGTTGACTTGCTGTTAACTTGGGAGTATATATAGATTGGAGCCTTTTATATATCTGCAAATTGTTTAATTCATTCTAGTATTATATTTGCCAATTTATTATTATTTGGAAGGTATGGTTGTTCTTACATTGAATGTCTGCATAAAACGATTCCAATTCCAAGTTCTACAATACACACACACACAGAGATATATATATTCCTATTTGCACCAAATTTGACGCCTTTTGCAGCATAAGAAGGGACGGGAACAACCTTTCTCCTTACAGTTTTCGTCTTATATTTTTTCTTCTACATTTAAGCTTTGTTTGAAAAACCGATTGAAGCTGAAAATTTTAATTTAAAAACTATAACATATGAGAGTTTTATATTATAGTTAGTTGGAACTAATTGGTTCCAACTTATATACCAAATAAAGGTTTAATTCTAAAAAGGATGGAAGTACAATAAGGGAGAATGGAAAAAAGTCAGATATTTGAAACTTTTTAAAATAATATCATGTTTTAAAAATATCTGTAGTAAATAACAGATTTATAACTTATTTTCTATGTAAATAAGAAATATTTACATTGTAAATAAGTGGATAAATATATTATTTGTACCATAAATCCGTTTTTTGTGTAAATGAGAATTATTTACTATAAACAAAAGGTTAAATAAATTATTTACACCAGAAATTTGACGTTTATTATAAATATTTTCAGAATTTATTATTTACTACAATTAATTTTAAAAAAGTGACCGTTTTTACCGTTTTCGGTAAAGGGAAAATAATCAAGGCACTTGCAATAAGATGCACCAAGAACATTTCAAGTGAAATGAAATCCAGTTATCAAATATTCAAGTGCGTATATTTATTTATCTTTCCCTATGCTATATACAACATCTAGTTTTACATGCAACACGGATTTTTTTTTTTTAACAAATTCAAAGCCTTTTTAATTTCCTCAACCGATACCTTAATATAATTACACTCTATACGCCGTGAAATGTATAGAGTGGAGGAGGTATAAGTAAGTTCCTTTTGAAAATGAACCAAAAGTTGGGAAGAATAACTAAGTTCCCTTTGTAAATGAACCAAAAGTTGGGAGAGACTTGGTCATTTTCACAAAGAGAAAAAACTTGGTACTTTTAGTATTTTCAATCATAACGTGAATTATGGGCCAAATTTTAATGTAATCTACCATCGATTTGTCGTTGCTACTTCCTATAGTTTTGAAAAACGAATGCCTGTTTTACTGATTAGACAAGGCTAATTAGATTTTATAATATGTTTGGTAAACCGGTTTGAGTTAGAAAAGAAATTTTAAATATTGTAGTATGTGAGAGCTTTATATTCTAGATGTTTTATGCTTTACATTATAGCTATTAGAGCTTTATACTATGGATGGTTTAAACTGACCAAACACGGTTAATTTATAGTGCTCTAATTAATATGAATTTTAATGCTCTAGCAATAAGGAAGCAAGCGACTCAAATATTGTACTGATAAACACATAGAAAACAAGAAAAATTCCCCCGCAGATTCATATTATGTACTAAAAAGATTCTTATTATTGATGAATGATAAAGGCAAACCGAAATTAAAACACACATAGTTAGTAATGAAAACGAGGATTACACAAAGACACATGACTTTATATACAGACAACAGCGTAATAGAAACTACGATTACACAAAGACACACAACTTTATATACAAAAAACTACTAGCTTGGTTAAATACACAACGTACGTAAGTAACTTTACATGAAACTTTCTATCTTCCCCTAACTTCCTAATTAAGCGGTGACTGATCCATTCTCCTTCACTTCCATGGCTGATTTCCCATTACATGTACATTTTCCATTTTCTTTAGCGGCTGAATTTTTTTCGCCCTCTTTCTCTACTTTTTTTTCTTTCTCAGCCTTCAGCTTTTCTTCTTTTTCAGCCTTCAATTTTGCTTCTTCTTCTTCAGCCTTCAACTTCGCTTCTTCCTCAGCCTTCTTCTTTGCATCTTTCTTTGCCTTCTCAAGAGCTTCAACCAAGTTCTTTAGACACGTATCAACATCTTCATCATCAGACTTAGGCATGATATTCTCTGCGACATCGGCAGGAGACATGTTGGTTTCCCCCAACAAACGCTTGATCTCCGCGAACAATTCATGTGATTCGACATCCAAGTAGTTCTTAGCAAGCACTTTGAAGGACTCAAAGCAACAATAAGACAACTCTATGTGCTTGTCCATCCTTCCTCTTCTAATGAGGGCAGGATCAAGCTTGTCCACATAATTAGTAGTGAACACAACAAGTCTCTCCCCGCCACAAGCCGACCAAATCCCATCGATGAAATTCAACAACCCCGAAAGAGTAACCTTGCTCTTGTTCGGGTCTTCCATCTCTTCCGCCCTTTTACGAGGTGGGTCCTCCTCCTCTTCGTCTCCTTTCTTCTTCTCCTTTTCCTTCTTTCTTTGGCCGGTAAGATCAAGAGAGCAATCAATGTCCTCAATCACAATGATGGACTTATTTGAAGTGTCGATCAACAGCTTCCGCAGCTCGGTGTTGTCCTTAACCGAGGTGAGTTCCAAATCATAGACATCATAATCTAAGAAATTAGCCATGGCACAGATCATGGTTGACTTACCGGTCCCCGGAGGACCATAAAGAAGATACCCTCTTTTCCAAGCCTTTCCGATTTTGGCGTAGTACTCTTTTCCCTTCTTGAACTTGATTAGATCATTAACAATCTCCTTCTTCTTCTTAGGGTCCATAGCCAAAGTGTCGAAGCTTGCTGGGTGCTCGAACAGGACATGGCTCCACTTAGTCCTCTTCTCACCATACCACTTATCGTTTGAGCCATTGGTGTAAAGCTTCCTCTGCCTATTTTTCACCTCTATTGCCTTCCCTTCCTTGACAACATGGGCAAGATAAGAAGCGGTGATGAGGTCTCTGTGGCGTCTGTGGAAGGTGAGAGTGTAAGACCTCTTCTCGTCTGAATTCGGGTACCAACTAAAAGTGTTGTTCTTTGGGGTGCGATTGTTGGACGTCCACCAGAGCTTAACGCCTTTGAATTCGTCGGTGACTTCCTCGTTGTCGTCGAGGCTGAGGACTAAAGACTTGCTGTCTTTGATGTCATGCGCCTTAAGGCGCTTGGCACGAGCGGAGGAATTGGTGCTGAGGTAGGTTTGGATCGCCATGTAGATCTCGCTTCGCTTGAAACGGTCACCGGTGTACTCATCAAAGGTAATATGGATGTAAGGGTAGACAAAGCCCAACACTTTGTTGGAGTATTTTTCGAGAAAAGTTTGGAATTCATAAGGAAAGAATTGTTTGAACATGGCATAAACAAACATCAAGCTAGCCATAATTGAGCCCGCTTCAGACCACATTTGCCCCATATTGACCAACATTTTTTCTGAACTTTTTTTCAGTGCGATTTCTTACTAGATTGTGGATCTTGAGCTGCTTTTGAAGTGTTGTCATATATAGAGAAAGAAAAAACTTCATGACTTGGTGAACAAGGAAATGAATTATGAATTTCCTATTCGCTTCCTTCTGATTAATTTACGAAGTAAAGAACGACTGACGAGGGACCAGAATGCTGTTTCTTTTTAATTTTTCTGGCCGCCCATATTTGTTTATTTACGTGCATTTTTCAACGGGCCCACTTGAGGAAAGTGTTTGTAAAGATCAACGGTGAATGTTAATTACTTGTGAGTCATATAACACTCAGCCGCCATATTTGACGTTTGGCCAGCTAAGAGGTTAGTATATGCAACGTTTATGATTTTTTATTGGCGAAGAAAAATAATTATTAAACAGTCTCTATTTTTCAACAACGGGTTAGAAGTATATATATGAATTATGGCAAGGACTTAAGTTTCAAAACAGAAGCCGGCCGAGGTTTTTTATTTCTATTTTTGTTTTAATTTCTCCTGCTGGATCAAGAACAAGTACTGGTCAAGAAAACATGGTTTGACTGATTATTATTTCACTTTGCCTTTAAGTTTTCGAGCTTAGCCCTTGAGTTTTAATAGCTCTTAGCGTAGAATATTATCGTAGTTATCATTTTTACATGACATCGATTAATGATTGATACTTCGCTTCCAAAAAAAAAGAAATTATTATTTTACTTTTCTTTGTAAAATCAGGTTGACATTTTAAAACATCTACATATATAATTTTTAAAAATAAGCTGACGTAGTATCGCTGGTGTCATGGTAGGCGTGCATGGAGTTTTAAATCTGTAAATTTTTGTCTGATTTCTTCCTTTTCTTACTTGTCAAATTTATTTCCAGTTTTTCCTTCGGTTTTAATTGTGACTTCTTGGTATTTCATCAGTTTATCTACGATCAATGCTTTTTTCACGCCATTGAAAAAGGCATGAAAAGTAACCGTAAAGATAATAAACGGCCACAAAATCGAGGTACTAAAAGGTGTTCTATCAGCTAATTAGATACGATATTCTCGTTTGGCACTAAAACTATTTGGCACTAAAACGTGTTCTATCACTAATTAGCCTTTAGATACGATATTCTCGTGACTAGGAAAAATTTCAATAAGAAGAAAGCTTAATTCGTTTGCTGCGCGGCTTTAGAATAGTATGGTTTAGAGCATTATAGTTTAAACTATGAGTTTTAAACTATATGGTTTAAACGATGATTTTAAAGTAATGTTTAAAATGTAAAGATACAAACCGAGAACAAAACATTACATCAAGTTTAAAAATAAAAACTGATGTTTGAAAAACTATAGTTTATAAAGAAAAACGAGAATGAAAATAGTTTTTGAAGTTGAAAATTGTTCAAAAAGTGTGAACTTGAGAAGGGACAAAGTTTGGATTGTAGATGCTTTGGGCAGTTTAAAACTACCTATGTGATTTGAACTATCTTTAATTTTTACTCCGTCAAATGTCACTTTAAACTGCCTCCATAATTTGATCTGGTCTAAACACATGTACTAAAAGGCCAAATTATTTGTTCATGCATAAACAACTTCGTCTGAAAGAAATTTACATAGATATAGTAACGATGATAATAATTATTTAAAAAATAAAACATATACAAGTGGAGGTTTTTCCCATTGATTAATAGTTAAATTTTAGGCTACTTTTAGTGGCATTTCCTCAATGTTGGGTCATTCCTAGTTTGTCTTCTAAACTTTAAAAACTCCCACTTAATTCATTTTGTTAGAATTTAAGTAAAAATTAGACTGGGAAAAAAAATTTAAGGATTGCCACTTTGTTTTTTTCCACAATTACTTTTAACACATCTCCAATAGAAACATCAAATGATCACGTTATCCTCTTTTGCAGTATGATTTTAACAATATTAAGTGAAAATAAAATCAAAATTTAAAAAATAAAATGAGAGTTTTTAAGTTCGAAATACAAACCGAAAATGGCCTCAAAAATTCAAGATGCGCCAATAAGATTAATCCTAATTCTTATTTGCAGCATCAAATACTTGTTATGACAATATATCGAGATAATTAGTGTGGATGACGCACAATACCAGCCGGATTGGATTATGCCACACCTACAAGAAGCTTTCACCATTTCTGCCACGTGGCAGACCAAAGCTTAACACTAAATAGGCTAATGTAGCCTTATCTAAAAATAATAGAAAATATGACTTTTTTTTAACTAATTGTAATAAATATCAAGTTTTAAAATTATTTATAGTAAATGTTAAATTTATGACATAAATAATATATCTATCTCTTTGTTTATAAGGTATATAATTCTTATTTACACATTAAATGAATTTATAATACAAATAATATATTTACCTTTTTGTTGTCAAAGTAAATATTTTTTA
The DNA here is from genome assembly GCA_946598075.1 of Artocarpus hirsutus. Taxonomy (NCBI): domain Eukaryota; kingdom Viridiplantae; phylum Streptophyta; class Magnoliopsida; order Rosales; family Moraceae; genus Artocarpus; species Artocarpus hirsutus. Next base: position 52,416 of record CAMOHE010053721.1, read on the forward strand.
TTTATATGAAAAATAAATTGTTTATATTATAAATTTAATACTTACCGTAAATTTTTTCAAAACTTAATATTTATTTAAAAGTTTCAAAAATCTAACCTTTCTTCTACTCTCCTTAAAAACGGATTATGAAGCCCAGCCACCTTCTAACCCAACGTCACTCTTCACACCAAACCAGGCCCCCACTAATTCATTATATTGAAACCGCCAATCTCAGTACACTAAAAAAAAGGGGCTGCGCATATGAAGCAAGCAAAACAGAGCAAACAACATAGACAAACTTCTTAAATCCTCTATCTCTGCCACAGTTGTTAACTCCCACCCTTTCCGTTACTTTTTCATCCAGTGGTCCTCCTCCTTTTTCCCTCTCTCTTCTTTCCGAGGCTTTAATAAAGGCGTAGGGAAAAAATGTTGGACTTTTCTCAGCTCCAAATGGAGTTTTTTTTTTTTTTTTTTATTGCAGAAAATGAGCGTTACAGAGGATAGCCATCTGACTCTCACGGCTGGAACTTCCCAATGCAAATTCTCTCCATTTTGTGGTGAGCGTACTTTTGGTATTTTAAATATAATGACTGATGTAGGTTTGCATTCTTTACAAATATTTTTTATGACATAAATCAGCTTTTATTTTATGGCGTTTCTGTAAAAGAACTCCGATATATCGATAGAAAATTTCTTCTTTCAGCATCCCACCAAAAGATGTCGTGACACTGGTCACAATCTAAACATGCATGCTTGACTCCAAACTAATATATATATATATATATATATATATATATATATATCTATGTATATATATATTTCCTACTCTGTAAAATATTCCAGTTGGCAGCCACATTTTGTGCTTTACTTTTTCTTATTTATTTTACAGGTCTACATTGTCACATTTGTTATTTAAACAGAACAAAAACGATACCAAATTTGTCTCTTCTTCATCCATAACATAACATTTAATGTCCTCTCAAAGGAAACAAAAAGCTCATTGGCCATTCACGTTCTATGCCCTTGCAGATCTTAACAGAAGACCAGAGGGAATAGAAAGGGATTGTAAATTACAATAATGGGATGATGAGAGAAGATGTGATTTTAAGTGATTGAATGTGACACTACCTGAAACAGAGACGGAGGAGGGGGGCCATAGCTCTCCCTAGATTTTTGTGTTTTTTTTAATATAATTTTTTTCTTTTTTCTTTTTTCTTTTTTCTTTAATATAGTTTTCCTTTAATAATAATAGTAACAATAGAATAACAACACAAATATTTATATCAAAAATATAATGAGGTCTGTTCATTTTAGCCCAGTTATTGTCCAGACTAGTGTCCAACACAGTGTCAACGCAATTTCTTACATTGTCTATAAATTTTATCACTGAACATCAAAGCTCAGATTTACTCGGCTCCTTTTCTCTCTAAAATTCTCTCTTCTCTTTAGAATTCTCTCGCTCACCCTTTAAAATTTGAAGCTTGTTCTTAATTTTCTAAATTTTCTCTATTGTTTTTTTCTCATAAACTTGAATCTCATTCACAATCCCGCAACCATCTTCAATTTTTAGTAAACCACCCAAAGATCTTTCATTATTGCTCTTTATTTCTTTATTTCTTTATTTCTTTCTTTCTTGTTTCTTTGTCTTTGTTTTCCATGGATCTAAAGTACCATCACTTAAGAAAATACTTCCTATCACTTTCCCAGAATATTCTCAGGCAGAAATACAAGTCTAGAGTCACTCGACTATAGATTCTCATGCGCTTTGAAATCTCTAGTAATGTAAGGATATTAATCGAAGGAAAAATTTGTCTAAGTGACTTCAACTAGAGGGCCAGCCTTCCAGGTATGAATACCAGTCGTAGTTCGATGAGAAGAAGAGCTCGTGCCATCAAGTCTAGATGTAACAAATGTGGGCCATAGATTTATAAGGGTAAGTGTCGTTCGCCTGAATTTGTGTCTATAAATAGGGAGGACAAAATCCATTTCCACAAAAATGACCTTTCTAAAGAAAACTTGAATGACCTCTATACTTCTCTTTAGAAACATCCAAGTAGATATGTCCAAAGTACAATTTTTAATTTCTGTCCCAAATTCCATACAAAAAAAACAACATTTTACTAATCTTGTATTTAAAGACCCTGTTTGTCATTTTGTAAGAAAATTAGATGGGTAGTAAATTCTTAATCCATAGAGGTAATTTGAGTGTTTTTGAAAAAAAAATGTATTTTGTGTTTTAAGTGTTTGTTTGTTTTTAGATCATCACAATATGTGTTAAAGAATAAATATTATTTTTATTTTATCATTACAACAGTTGTTAGATATCTGTATTTGTTTTATTTTTTAAAAAAAAAATATTTTGTCAGACGCATCACATGTTTGTTCCCATTGTTAGTTTAAAATTTTTAGATCTAAATGATTTTTTTAGATTCGTGTTTTTTGACAAAAAGTTTAAAATATGTCATGTCTTTTGCTGACTTTTCTAGATATGTGTTTATTTTGTCAAAAAAAGAGTACACTTAAATATGTCGGGTTTTGTTTGTTTGTTTGTTTGTAAATTGTCAAAAATTATACGGTTAGAGTCTTGTTTATTAAAAGTCAATCTAATTACGTGTTTATTTTTCAAAATCTAAACTGACTTAGTCCGACTTTTTCTGATTTGTACATTGCCTACCTATCATAAGTCTCTCGTCCTGTTGCATTTCCATCTTTTTTACGATCTTATTTTGCAATTTACCAACAACAAAGAATCAATTTGATCTTTTTTCTTTTTTAATCAAATCTATTATAAATTTATAACTTCTTTTATAAAAAAATATTTATAAAAATATAAAATATATTAGTTAAATTAGTTTTAAATCGCATATTTTAATCATGCTTATAATTGGGCCCCAATCATACTTTTAAAGTGAACGTGCTTGTGCGTGTGCTCGTGCTCGTGCTCATATCGGGCCCTTACCATTTTGTGTCCTTAATATACTTCGTGTTTAAAATTTACACCAAACCCAACCCATTTAATAAGCGAGATGAGCTAGACCCATTTAATAATCGTGTCGTGTCTGTTTTTTAACGTGTCGTGCTCGTACCAACCTGTTTGATTTTTATGTAAAATCGAATATGAGGATGAACATTTTGATATCAATTTTTTAATAAACCTCTAAAATATAGAGTAAAAAATATAAAAGCTCCGTTATTATTTCTTTCCAACTATATACAACGTCTTGTTGTACGTGCATGCAACACGACTGAAAAACCCTTTTTCATTTACAAATACAGATTCTTTTTATTTTCACAATTGATATATTAATATATTTATATACGTGCGGTGACATGTGCTCGCTCTCCAGAGGTCTGTACAGAGATGTTGTCGCCGCCAAAAGATGCTGCGATTACACCCCCATGGACACGCATGTTTGCTAGTCACTGAGTTGACTGCACATTGACTAACAAGCACGCACATCCCTGATCAATTCTTCAAAGCCACGTGGTAATACAACCGGGCAGGCTATTGGTTGGTGAGATTTTCTCTTATCATGAACCAAAAGTTGACACAGACT
>CAMOHE010053723.1:0-16669 GCA_946598075.1 Artocarpus hirsutus
TGGAAATTGAAGTGAGAAAGGAGAGAATGAGAAACTAGAGAAGAGAGTGGCGATGGTTGAATAAATAGGCATCAAATTAATTGAGGAGCGGGATAGAATTAAATGAGCATTAAAAGAAAATATTATCATGTCTCCCATAGAGACTTTTAGCAAATAATGTCAACATAATTGAGGGGACAAATATGGTAAGTTGTATAAGAAGATGAAGGAAGCATTAAAAAGGTGGTTAAGAAAACATATCGATGTCTCCTGGTAGTTGAGGTGAATTAATTCTATGTCTCCAAATGATAAGGATGCTATTTAATTGAGCATTAATATAGTGGGACAAGATTGGTAGAAGTAAGTGATAGGTAGATTTAAAATATTTACTACGGAGACTTAGTAAGAATACTAAAATGACATATTTATTCATATGATTTTATCAAAAATCATACCCGTTAAAATAACGGGTGTTTCATAAACTCGTTGTCTTTACAAGCAGTAAGTATTGGCCCCAGCTGGGTATGGGCTAAACCCAAATGACCTCGAGGAGGGAAGTTTCTAAGGCAACATACGTTGCGATTTTGGCCTAGTGACGATGAAGACTCAATGGAAGGAGATCTTTAAGCGAGTGGATAGTGTGGGAGGGCAATGTAACCGATTGGTGGAGGCAGGGACAGGTCTATTAGATTAGTTGTGTGAAATGGTAAAAGAATATGACGCTTTAAGTGGTGTCGTTTAATGCACTCGAGACGGTGTTGACTTGAGGAAGTTCAATATAGCCATGTATATTAGTATTGCAGTCTTAATAGAATTTGTTTCTTTCGATAGTTTACTGCTCTATTGATATCATCGAGGGGAACACCTAGAAAATTGTTCTAGATAGACCTCGTCGGAAACCATGCAGTTTTTAATTTTTCAATGAGAGGATTAGAGTATTTCTAGGTTGAGAGGGAATTTTTCGGAGGTTTGGCTACTGTTTTGGGTGGAAGAGTGATGGTTGTCAGATAGTTATATGAGTGTTCAGAGTCTTAAGAGTGTTAAATGCTTTTGGGTTGATAGGTATTTATAACCAAGGATGATAGGCCTTGAGAAACCAGAAATTTTCTGTTTTAATTGAGGTCATGCTATTCTAGATTCCTAGTCCAGTGATTTTCAGCCAAAGTTGAGAGCTTTAGACCAAATGGGGCAGTCACCTGACACACAAACTATATTGGGGTGACTTGTAACAAGAGGACAAAAAGGCTTAAGACATTGTTTTCTCCTTTTTCGTGCAAGTTTGAGTTTTTACGAAAGAAGCCTAGTTTGTCTTATAAGTGAAAGGGAAAGGTTATATTTGTTTTTTTCTATGGCTCATTCCTCAGAACAAGTGACCTACTTGGACTGATTGGGTGAGGTAACCTGGTGGGAGGACTGGGTCGAGTGGACCAATTTAGGCCTAATAGGCATCCTTCTAAGGGTAGGTTATGGTATCCTTTGCTTGACTTGGGGTTAACTCCCTCCACAACTTATTTTATCATAATTCCTCATACTTAAACCTCCTCAAATGGGTCAAAAGTCTAATTGGACTAAATAAAATAAGCCTATCTACGTTCTTTGGCCTTTCAAACCGTAGCCTACTTAGAGATCTCCAAAGTGTAGTTTTGATCCACATACCGACTACCATACATTGGGGCTCAAATTTGCGTCTTGTGAAATTTAGGTATCAACAAATGACAATTAATCTATCCTTTAACTTTAAAAATATATTATATTTTACAAAAAAAAAAAAATTATGTTCTTTTTCAGATTTATGTTTTTAGATTTTTTTTTTAGATTTTATGTTTTCTAGAACTTTATTTTTTTTCTTATTTAATTATATTTTTTAATTGAAAGGGAAAACTTTTATGTCAAAAAAAGCTGGCTCAAGATACCTAAATAAATGGAAATTATAGTAAATAACACTTTTTCAAAACTAACTATAGTAAATAGTAGGTTTTGAAGATATTTACAGTAAATATTATAAATTATACAGCAATAATTTTATTACTCCCTTATTTAACATATAATTTTTTTATTTACAAAATAAATAAAATAAAGATACAAATAATTCATTTACCTTATTGTTTACAATGTAAATATTCTTAGTTACAAAATAAGTTATTAATATTGTAAATTTGTTATTTACTACAAATATTTTTAAAACTTACTTTTTACTGTAAAAAGTTTCAAAAATATGCTATTTTCATCGCTCCTCTTTAGATATTATTCTATTCATGTCATTTTTAACATGAAAATATTAAATAAAATGATGATATAGTACTAAATTATAAGGTATCAAAATTGATGTTCTTCCTTCCAAATGACGTCAAATATATACCTACAGATGCATAAAAAGAAGAGAAATACAAGAAACGAGATGGGAACGACTCCATACCAAAAGAGAAGATGACTAGATGGCTATCCTGTTAGCAAGTTGGTCAGCTCACGCACACCCTTCGCCCAAAAAGTTAAAGTATTAGGGTGAATTTTGATGTTCATGTCACTTGGCAAATGTAGAGAGATAAAGTATTTTCATGCTATAACCTATAGTGATGGGCAACTGCCGTATATGGGTTCTCAAACTAAAGCAATTGAATAAAGAGTGCATAAAGGATTATATAAACAAGATGTCGTCTCTGGCCACAAACACATTACTAAACAATCTATATTTAAGCTAAAAACATCAGGTCGTTGTTCTCATCTAGAAGAACCATGGGGGAATTTTAAATTAAAATGGCTGGTGAAGTTACCACTACAAAACGACATGTTCTTGTAGAAATCAACAAGGTTTACTAGGCAAACTACACGTCTTTTTTTTTTTTTTTTCCAATTTAAAAGAGAAAAAAAAGACAAGGAAACTTGGATAAAATAGAAATAGAGTGGACGAAATAAAAATATAATGTAGCGTTAGAGACACCAACTTTAATTCTAAATTCTGTTTTAAGTTTAATTTGTTATTTTATATTAGTGAATGAAATCTCTTATTATCTATTTTACTATGATGTTTTGTTATTAATTGATGTAAAACAATTTTTTAAACACCAATCAATAAAAAATGATGAATCAATACTGTACAAAAAACTAGCATTGTTTAAAATATTAATAATAAGACAAACAAACTATGTTTCTCAATTTTTTCAAAGCATATTTCATATGCTTGTAATTTGAATTTTAAGAGTATCCAAAGATCATCCTACATATTTTAAAAAAATCATCCTACATATTTCAAACTGTTACACATTTGTTTCTTCAAATTCAAATATATGCTCAATTTTTACACCCTCTCCATTAAAAAAAATAAAAAAAATTGGACCTTTGTACAGACCAAATGTCTTCAACTTTAAAATCTAAGAAACAAGAAACAAAAATTAAACAAAATAAAAATAATATATATATATATATATATATACATCTATATTTAGAAAAAAAAATTCTTCCCCTAAAAAAAAAAAATTTCTCGTAGCAAAAGCAAAGCACATCCCTCTCGTTCCCAACCCAGGGTCGCCCACTGCCCAGCTAGTCTCGCGTGTGAATCAGACTCTGCCGGAGCTCTTTCAACGGCCTCTCCGAATTCTCCTAATCAAAATCCTTATTCTCGTCGCCGACGTCGTCTTTAACCCTGCACTACTCGTCTCCTCCGCCGCCCACGGGCTAGAGGTATTGAATACCTACCTTATTTATGTCATGAACTGGAAATTCAAATCTCCAATTTCTCTTTTCTAATTACGCATTTCTATTTTCGATATGTTGTCTTCTGTGTATTTGTGGGTATAGTTTGGACTTCAATTAGAGTAGAAATCTTGTAATTGAGTGTAGCAATTGCTAAACTATTAGGCATATTCTTACGGCTAAAAAATCAAAATCATATCAGATTATCAGTGTGCGACTTTGTAGCTTATATTACATAAGCATATAAAAATGTGACACTTATAATGGGCTTTGCTCAAATTGATTATTTTGGGGGCACAGTTGAACTTGTGATTGGGCATTTTCTTGTAAATGTGCATATTTTTGTAATTGTGTTGCAAATATTACAGCCATAGGAAAAATATACTAATGGGTAGAAAAAAGTACATATCCGAGCATGAGTTTAGCCCAAAATTCTGACTTTTAATGGGATTTGCTTGAATAGATTGTTAGTCATTGTTGCTTTGTTATTTTCTCTGTGGGTTACAGTTTGAATTTTTGAAAGACACATGAGTGGCGGCAGACACAGGACCCTCGCTGGCGGGGGTCAGCATGTATTGGACTACTTGAAGCGAATGCAGGCAGAGAATCCTGCTTTCTTCTATGCAGTTCATAGTGACAGTGATCATTCTGGTGGGAACATTTTCTGGGCGGACGCAACAGCCAGGATGAACTACAATTACTTCGGGGATGCAGTTATTTTCGACACTACCTACAGAGCAAACCGCTATAGGCTTCCATTTGCTGCCTTCACCGGGTTCAATCATCATGGCCAGCCAGTGTTGTTTGGGTGTGCATTGATTCTCAACGAGTCTGAGTCGTCTTTCATTTGGCTATTCCAAACTTGGCTTCATGCTATGTCTGGAAGAAGTCCTGCCTCCATGACAACCGATCCAGAGAGTCTTATACAAGTTGCTGTTTCACAGGTTCTTCCTCAAACTCACCATCGTTTCTGTAAGTGGGCCATATTCAGAGAAACCAAAGAGAAACTGGCTCAGCTGTATCAATCTCAGCCTGCTTTTGAAACCGAGTTTAAAAAGTGTTTTAATGACAGTGAGACAATTAACGAGTTTGAGTTGAGTTGGGAATCTCTGCTCCAAAGATACTACATCATGGACAATGAGTGGCTTCAGTCGATGTACAGTGCTCGGCAACAGTGGGTCCCAGTTTATATGAAGGATGCATTTTTTGGAGAGTTATCTGGAACCGAGGGGAGTGGTGGTTTGAATTTCTTTTTTGAGGGGTTCGTGAATGCCTTGACCACCATACAGATGTTGATTAGACAATATGAGAAAGCTACTGTAAGTTGGCATGAAAAGGAACTAAAAGCAGATTATGACACTACCAACACTTCACCAGTTCTAAAAACACCGTCTCCAATGGAAAAACAAGCTGCAAACCTCTATACTAGAAGAATATTCAAGAAGTTCCAGGAAGAATTGGTTGAGACCCTTGCTAACCCCGCAACCAAAATAGACGACTCGGGAACTGTTGCCACGTATAGAGTGGCCAAATTTGGAGAAGACCACAAAGCAAATGCAGTTAGTTTCAATTATTTTAAGATGAAAGCTAGCTGCAGCTGTCAGATGTTTGAATATTCAGGAATAATTTGCAGGCACATATTAGCGGTTTTTCGAGCAAAAAATGTTCTGACTCTTCCTCCTCAATATGTTCTTAAACGGTGGACTAGAAATGCCAAGACTGGAGCTCTTGTTGAACAAGAAGCTGCTGAATTGCCCAACACTTCTCAAGAATCTTTAACTGTTAGGTATAACAATCTTCGCCAAGAAGCAATCAAATACGTTGAAGAAGGTGCCAAATCTATCCGTATATATAATGTGGCTATGGATGCTCTACGAGAGGCTAGTAAGAAGGTTGTTGCCGTGAAGAATCAAGTTTCTGGTGCAGCTCAAGGTGATACTCTAGCCAATGGAGGTGGCCAAGACTTACATACAAATGAAGAAAATCGAGTGGCAGTGTACCCGTCTGTAGTAAGTACCATCTATCTTGCAATCATATCTGGTTTCAATGTCTTTTGTTACTTTGCTTTCCTTTGGTAGCCTATACACTCTCTCTCCTTGAGCAGAAAGCATTCTTGGTATTTAATTTCATACAATGGTAAATGCATGGTCAAATCTTTAAGAAGAAAAATCTTGTATGTTTGTTTTTGTGTGTGTGTGTGTGTGTATGTGACCTTCATGAAGTTTGGCTACAATCAAGTATGGCATATTTTGAGGTTTTATTGAAGTTTTCTGACAGTTTATTCCATCCGGATAAAGAAGGCCTGCTTTAGGAAGGAGAACTACATTGAACCCCCTATGTTTTGTCTAAATTATAGATGCATCTTTTGTGTCTCTGTAATTAAGCAAAACACAGGGAATGTCAGTGTAATAAGCCTTGATGTTATTGTCTATGTGGTAACTCTTTCTATGTCGTCTTCAACGCGCATGCGGTTTACATAATTTCATTAGCTTTAATTAGAGGCAGACCACCTTGCTTTGTCATAAATATGCATCTGGGCATTCTGCTACTTTAATTCACGAGGTGGAAGATTTTTATACTTTATACCTCTAGAGGACGAGTTAGCAAATGTAATCTAATGCACTTCAATCCATTTTCTCCCTCTTTACGCAGGATGAGAAGGAAAAGAAAATTCACGAGTTGACTGCTGAGTTAGAAAGCACAAATCAACGATGTGAAGTATACCGAGCGAATCTGCTTGCCGTCCTGAGAGATATGGAGGAGCAGAAGTTGAAGCTTGCTGTGAAAGTTCAAAATGCCAAGCTTAGTTTGAAAGAGTAGACTGCACTTTGTGTAACTTTTTCTTTTTTAAATTCAAATTACCACTCTGTATTTGCTTCTCTAACCAAGCACATTTTCTAGACAGGGTCCTGGGGATTGTTGGGGGTTGGCCTTTGGCCTTCGGCCGGCAGCTAACTTGTAACTGAAAAATGCTTTGTTTATACCCGTCCAAGCTTTGGAACTGAATTGTGGCGTGTTTGATTGAGGAGAAATTTTCTGACTCGAGTCCTTTTCTTCAATAAGCAAACCATGCATCCGACATTGCAAGCGTGGAGAAGAAATTAGGAAGGAAACAAGATAATCTCTGAGCAGTCAACCCGAGGATAATAGTTTCCCTGTTTCTGAGGGGTCTTCAATGTACGAACGAATAATCAAAAGAAAAAAGAAGCAAGGACCAAAATAAAAGAGATGTTAGCAAGCGAAAGTAAAAGGAAAAGATTCCGTTCACCTATCAAAAAAAAAAACAAAAACAAAAGTAAAAGTAAAAAGAGGGAAACATGAAGAAGAATTTCAAACGGTAGGGATGAGTCCTTGCCGTCGTAATTGGCACCTTTTAATAATAAGGCGGCGCGGCCAATCACCTAAGCATATTACAGATAACACACAGGTACCCTTTGTAGGTAAATTTACAATAGTGCACCTTTTTTTTTTGTTTATTTGATTGTTTGAGAATATGGTTGGAATAATAAATTAGAGCTAAAAATATTGTAACATGTAAAAAAAAACACTATAAAAAATAAAAAAAAATTTTCCTCATAGGATTATAACCTTATTACTTACAAAATTATGGACTCTAATTTAACAAGTAATGTATTTTTTTAGACTAAATTTTATTATTTTATTAGTATTTTATAAAATTAAATAAGATTGTTCATATAAAATTAATTAGAATTACAATTTATAGTTGCAGCGGTGCTCCCAAATACAGGCATATATATTTAACATGGACAATAGTAATGATCACATCTATCATGCAGAGAATAAGTGGGGAGAACAGAACTTTGAGAAGTGACACGTCAAAGGCACTTGAAATGTCCGTGGGCATGGCACATCACGTTGTGGTAAACCATCTAGTTCGTTTTGGATATTTTCAGACTTCGTCGTCTAAAGCGTGAGCATTCTAGAAAATCCAGACTACTACTTTTTCTCCAATGTTGAAACTCCTTTTCAAGGGAATAAAATCCGAGGCACCAGAAAAATTCCAGTTGTTGGGGTCAGATGCTTCTCCGGGTCAGACATTGTTGTCTTTTTCCTCTTTTTAGACTCTGAGCTCAAAGATAAAGATTGAAATTCGTTGAAGAAAGTGGCTAAACTACTGTTCCGTGATTCTCTAAAAATATTAGTACAACTTCTTGTTGAATTCTTCATCTGTAGTGCTAGACTTGAGAATATATATTAAACCGTTGTTTTCTCAATCAATCTTATAATTTTTATGCCCCTTTATAGCTTGTTTGAGAATATTGTTCGAACTAAAAAAAGCTTGTTTGAGAATATTGTTCGAACTAAAAAAAGCTAGTTCGAACTGATTTAATTATGATTTTTTCTTTTACAATAATTAAATTGTTGTAGTGATTTAGGTTCGAACTATTGGTTCGAATTATATAAGCTACTAGCTTATTCACACCTTTGTTGTTAGGAACACGATTGTCGGTTAAACTTAAACCTTTGAAGATTTAAATTTGTTTTTCAGGACAATTCCGACAGTTTTTATGTACCATTTAACTTTGTGTCAATGAGTAACTTTAGGGAATCCTAGTGTTAACAGGTGAAAGGCTAAATAGGCAAACATGCCAACATCCTTCCACGGCATTAGATTCCACATTAGCCAGTACTTTCTTGATTCCTCACTCAACCACTCGAGAGAGAGAGAATCTTTAGCTTGAAGTCAATTATTGCCTCAAACACAACCAAAGTTATTCTCCACTTGTGAAACTTAAGCAAAGTATCTGCCTAATCAAACTACGGTTTAGAAATTGAGAAATCCCTTTTGGCTATTTCAAAGACTGATTTATAACAGATTTCCCATGTCTCCCACTTCGAAAATAGGCCAAAAAAACAGAACCCCACAATGAAGATTGACAAAGAAATCTCTCACCCCATCCATCCACACCACAAGCTAAAGCTTGAGTACACAGAAATTCCATTCAACTGTGATGGCTGCAAGGAAGCAGGAATAGGCCTCAAGTACAAGTGCCTGCGGTGCGAGTTCGACCTGCACAAGACCTGCGCCGTGGCCCTTCCTGCCATAACACATCCGTTTTACAACAAGTGTGACTTCCAGCTTCACTACGCTCCTCCGGGGGGCAGCAGGAGGCGGTGTGACGGCTGCAGAAACGAAGTGTTGGGATTTGTTTATCACTGCAGGAGGTGCGATTTCGATCTCCACCCTTGTTGCGCCAACCTGCCGCAAGTCCTGCAGGACGACGCCGACCACACACTTTACTTGTGCCTCAAGCTATCTGGCTCATGCCACTGCTGCGGCGGAAAAGGGCCTGGGTGGGCGTACCGGTCTGACTGCAGGACCTACAACCTTCACGTGGCGTGCGTGAAGGAGCTGCTTGTGGAGAGCTGGCAAGCAATGTATCTAAATGTCGACAAGAACAAGGTCAGGGAGATTCAGACTAGGATTCCTAGTCTTAAGGGGACACTGCAGAACCATCACCATGGTGGCAGAGGATGGAAGGTGAGGAAGTGTTGCGAGATTGCTGGCGGCGCGGTTCGGGTAATCGTGTCTGCGATTCTGGGAGATCCCACTGCTCTAATTGGTGCTGTTGTTGGAGGGTTCATGTCCAAGTAGAAGTTAAGAAACAGGAAACAAAGAAAGAAAAGTATGTGCTTGTATTACTATGTCGTGATGGTGGTGTTGTTCATTTTATAGTCTCTTTGCTTAATTTGTCGGACGTAAATCTAAGTGTTGCTTGTGTTGTATGGGTTTGTTCAAACACAAGAACATGTATACGTATAAATATAGATTCTGTGAAGTTGTGTTACCTGTTTGTTCGGTTTGACAATGTGTGGGAAACTTGAAAAACCGTTATTAACGTATAACTATTTCAGTTTTTTAATCACAAGGCAGAGTTTGAAATTCTGTGAACAAATCATAACTTGCAATGGAGAAGGAAAAAAGGACAAAAATAGTCGCTACATAGACGTCAAGAACGAGTGGCTTCATTCCACTGGATATTTTAGCCTTCCACACAGGACTTTTTTGTAATTTTGTCTTCTTTTTTTTTTTTTTTGTTTTGTTCCTGTGTTTTTTTTTTTTTTTGCTTTTTTTTAGACCCTCAAAAAGTATACTCTGGGCCCTGTTTGGTTTGGTTTTTAGAATTTTTGAAAATATTTTCATATTTTTTTGAGGTCAAAATTTTAAAACACTCTTAGCATAATTTTTAAAAAATTTTCATTTTCTAAAACAAAAACATTTTCACATATTTGAAAACAATACTAAACGGCCCCTTGATTTTCAATTGTCACAAATTTTTTACATTAGATTATTAAGTCTAATAGACAAATATTATAGCCTCCCATAGTTAATATTCAATTTTCACCATTATAATGAAAAACCCGAAATGACAATATCAATATGATTGTATCAGAAAAAGAAAAACAATTGCCACAAACTTGGACCTTTAATGTATACCCGTATTTTAAGCGTAAAGTTCTTAATAAACCAAAAATCAACTATACCATCGTAAACATTTTTTACTTTTTAGGAGTCAGCTTTAAAAAGTAAATTAAATTTTACTAAAAACTTGAGCAATTTTGAAAAAGAAAAAAAAAGGAGAAAGATACAAATAAACTTGGTAAAAAAAATAATAGGGTGTTTAGTATGATACTTAAAACCATTGGTTAGAATTGTAAATACTATATCATATTAGAGCTTTACACTGTAACAACTTTTTACTTTTTTGTAGCATGTGAGAGCTTACACTATTCTTAATTAAAAAGTTGATTAGAACTAACTAATATCAAACACCCTATAACATTAAAGAGAGAGACGACAAATTTAAAAAGGAGGCAATACGATCAGGATAGGGAGGGGTGATTATAGTTAATATCATCACGTGGGTTTGGGGGTTGGAGTAGTGACTGTGGTTAACTGGTCATTCTCATAGTTAAATTGACTGTTGATTAAAAAAATTTACAGATTTTTTCTTTTTGAAATACCATCACTTTCAAGTGGAGCCTAGGTGACTTGAACTCTCAATCTATAGTTAGAATGGAGGGACTTATAACTAATTAGACTACCCTTACTTGTCAAAAAATATACATATTAAGTGCGATATTATGGTGTTTATTTACAACGACTAAAACTTTGTTATATATTTTGAATATTATTTTTCCTTTTTAGCTTGGGGGAGATTCGAATTTTTTACATTTACGTGGAATCAGATGTGGTTCACCTAGCCTGCAACCACTCCGAACAATTTTAAATACAGGGTATAAAAAGGGAAATTTTCATAAATACCATCTTTTGAGAGTCTCTTGATTTGTCTCATTTTGTGTTTTTTATGGATCATATTCCTCCATATTGGGTCATCATACTTTTTAGCTCCTTTTGTTTTCTGAGAATTTTTATCTTTGGAATCGATTGGTTAACCATGCTTCAAGTATGCTGTAGACTCTTAAGTGACTACATTTTCTATTTGTCCTTTTGGGACTTCAATTCAAAGAGGAGCATTAGCAGCTAGTATATATGATTTAGTCACTCGTTTTGTATTTGTAAATGCATCTGGTATTTGATTTGTTATATTTTATAGGTGCATAATCTTTTGCATTTCTAACTCACATTGTTTTGTATAGGGATCAAGATGCAATATAAATGGTTCACTCCATGTAATCTCCTTTTCTAACTATTTATTATCTCCCCCTAATGTTAGAAAAACTACCTTATTAAAATGACAATTGGCAAAATGTGCCTAAAAACATCACCAATTGGAGGCTCAAAATATCTAATGATAGAAGAGAATTCATACCCGACATATATTCCTAGTCTTATCTGAGGACCTATCTTTGCATCTTGTAGTAAAGCAATTGGAACATATACTGCACAACTAAAAATTCTTAGATAGGAAGTATTTGGTTCTTGACAACATGCTATTTGTAATAAGGAGTATTTATACTAGCACTTGGCTTGATGTGAATTATGCCACAACATGTAAAATGACATGACCCAATACAGAAATAAGAAGCTTTGTTCTTATTATTAATGGTCTAGTAATAAGCTGGGGGCACTTAATCAATGATTCAACCAGACCATTTTGTATATGTACATGAGCAACTAAATGCGATCAACAATAATCTCAATTGATATACAATAATCATTAAAAGCTTGGGATGTAAATTCACTAACATTATCAAGTCTAAATTTTTTGATTGTACAATCAAGAAATTGTGCTCTTAAATTGATTATTTGGGCAAATAATCTCACAAATGCCATATTACGAGTTGATAATAAGCATAAGTGTGATCATTTGCTGTAGGCATCTATCAATACTATAAAATATATTAATAGTCCACACAGTGAGTGAATAGGCCCACATAAATCGCCTTGAATATGTTCAAAAAACATAGGTGATTCACAATTAATTTGACTAGTGATAGTTTCAAAATCAGTTTTCCAAGAGAACAAGTTACACATGAAGTTTATTTGTTTAAAGAAATTTCTGGTACTTCAATGAATGTCCATGTTAGTTTTCAATAATTCTTTGCATCATTGTTGAACCAAGATGACCCAAACGGTCATACCATAAGTTTAATGTTTGACGATCTTCTTTATCTGCTATATGTAATTCAATCACATTTAAACGTGTGTAATGCAGTCCCGGGGAACGCTTTGGTAGTTTTTCTAATATGTACTTTTTTTCAGAATTCTCATTAGTAAGGTACATACACTTTTTATTATCTTTAGTCCCAGACTGAGTATCATATCTATGGAGGCATATGTCATTAAGACTCAATAAATTCTTTTTAGATTTTAGTGAAAACAAGCATCATTTATGAAAAAACTTTGTCCAAATGGTAATACGAAGCTAACTTTACCAGTTCCTTCAATCAGGTCTACAATATCTGATATTGTATTTATAATGGCCTTTGTTGGTTTTAAATCTAAGAAGTACTTTTTCTTTTTTCTTTTTCCTAATCTGATCTTAGACTTTACAATTTATGTGTTTTTGTGTTTCTCTAAATGTTCTAAGTTTTTGTTATTTTTTGAATTTTTTGAATCCATTGCCTCTGGAAGTGGTGATTTTCAGCAGATCCTGTTAGTTTTGCCACCAGTCATAGTGGTTAATGGTCGGAGCCTATTTAGATATAGAGGTAATCACAATAGATGCCACATAAAGTATTCTAGCACCTTGAGTGTATACGAGGTATTATAAAATATAACATGATGATATGGTGTAATATTTTCTGTAATTATTTTTTTACTAATATAAATCAATCAAAGCTTTATTTTTATGATGTATACGTAAAGAGTCCCTTTAACGAAGGCAATAATATTATCACATAAATATATAATAGATTGATAAGCAAAGACACTCACTCAAACTTAAGTTGTGCTCTACCGGCTAATAAAACATTGCTTTTTCATAAACGTCTATGATTAGTGTGAAGTAAGAAAATCTTGGTTGATATTGTAAAAAATTACTTTTATTTTTTTTTGTGTGTGTATAAATTATAGAATTAAAGAACGATTGAAAATCTGAAACATTTTAAGAATACAAATCTAAATTTAAGTGCATTACAAAATACAAGCACTCTGTAATAAGTTGACCATATATAGAGTCAAAAAAAAAAATCTGACCATACAAAAGTCATGGTAACACTCAATTACAAAAAAAAAAACTATGATAGGAATTAGGGGTGGCAATTTGTGTCGGTGGATTAGGGTTGGGTCGGAATGAAGGTCAAATTTTACATAAATTAGCTGGACACTAACCCGACCTATGACATGAATGGGTTGAGAAATCTAACACGGGTTGATACGAACACGACCAATTCTGACACGGGTTGACGTAAACACAACCCGTACTAACCGTCTTTTATGCAACCTATGAAACGCCAATGACACGTAACCCATTAATGACCCACAACCTGCCAATAACCCGTAGTAAAGTAACCCATGACCTTTTTTAGCATTGAATTTACACTAATATAATTTAAAAATAAGCATAAAACAAATTTTCTCAAAATTAAATGTCCTAAATTTTTTAAAAACATCCAACAAAATAACAGTCTCAAGTGATCAAGCTAAAATTATGTTCTTATTGTTCAAGAGTTTTGGTCTAAAATTAAGTGAGCTAGAATTTTATCTTATGAGTATATTTGATAATAAAAAAAATATTTTTAAAAAATATTTAAATTATTAATCGTGGACCAGACATGTCATTTTCGTGTCATGCAAGTTAACTAAAACATAATCCATTTTTGAACGAGTCAGTTTCGAGTTGACATTAAAATAACCTTTTTTTTTTTACCCTAACCCCTAAAAAAAGCAAGCTAAGTTTGTATCGTGTCATTGTCTTATAACCTATACTGCCAGCCTTAACACGAATTGTAGAGTGGCCCCAGCTATCAAGACGAGACCTTCTAGTTGAATGTGGAATTCGTTTATCTTTAAATTTTTGGTCAGAGATGAAACTCTGTGAGGCTTCTGCTACATGTCCTATAATCTTGGCACCAACAATTTCTCGCAATTTTATTTTCTATTTTATAAGGATTGGCTTGTTTCTTTGGGATCAAGATTTCTAACATAAAATTATGCAGTTTACGAATCTTGCTTATGTAGTGCTTTGACGTATAAAACTTTAACTTTTATACGGTTTTTGAGAAATATGGTTAGATCTAACTTCTTGATTATCATATAATGTAAAGCTCTCACATGTCATAGCAAAAACAAAATATTAAATTTTTGAAATTTTTTGGAGTAAACATCAAGTTTTAAAAACATTTGTAATAAATATCAAACTTATAAGGCGTTTAACACAGTGGTGAGAACTATTAGTTAGAACTGCAAACATTATAGCATGTGAGAGCTTAAGACAATAGCAACTTTTTTGCTTTTACTGTAATATGTGAAAGCTTTACACTGTTCTTAACTAAAAAGATGGTTAAAACCAACTAATGACAAACAGGCTGTTACAACGTAAACAATTTATTCACTATATAAATAAGACATATTTATATTATAAACAAAGAAGTAAATACATTATCTACACCATAAATTCATTTATTGTGTTAATAAGAATTATTTATACCATAAACAAATAGATAAACAAATTACTTTTACGTCATAAATCTGACAATTACTATAAATTTTTTAAAACTTGACACATTTTCCACGATTTCCTTTTTTATTAAAAAATAGGCTAAATGTTTCGTCTAGACCTAAATGAACAAAAAACAAAGAAATGGTCAAGGTTGCATAACGACAATTGCCCAATTAAGTTGAAACTTGATGGAAACTTCGCGTCGAATTTCTTGATCAAACGACACCTTCTTGTATCAATGAACAAGAAGCTTCTTTATTTTAAGCCGATTCCACCTTCATTATTTTTTCCCCCTAAATCCCGATGAAAAGATTCATTTTCTTCTGTTTTGCACTTGTGCAAATTGCCACCATTTGCTCTGCAGCTGAGGCACTATCCAAAGCAAAGAGCTTTTCATTTGACGGGTTTGACGTAGAGCAGGATGCTCTTCCTTCAAATTCTCAGGGCCTGATTCTGTCATCGATCGAGGCGCGCTTCAGTTAACGCCGGACAACGAGAACCAAGAAAACAGCTTCTACAACAAGTCCGGTCGGGTGATGTATGGCGAGCCTTACAAGCTCTGGTCGTCTGATCGCTCCGGCGACGATATCGCTTCGTTCAATACGTACTTTGTCATAAACATGTACCGGAACGAAGATTGGCAGGCCGGTGAGGGGCTCGCTTTTCTTATAGCTCCGACGTATGACGTGCCTGCAGCGAGTTACGGGCAGTGGCTGGGCCTAACCAACGCAACAACTGACGGTAAACCCGAAAACCGCATGGTTGCCGTAGAATTCGACGCCCGAAAACAAGAATTCGACCCAGGCGATAACCACATTGGCCTCAATATCAACTCCTTGAATTCGACCAAGACTGTTCCTCCTAACGAATCCGACATAGAGTTATCGCCGGTGCCGACTAGAAATAACAGCGTCTGGATCAATTACAATGGCAAGTCCAAAGTAATCGAGGTCTGCATGGCGAAAGAGGCAATAACAAGCCCGAAAAACCTCTGCTCAAAGAGACAATAGACCTGAGAAATTTCACCGAGAGGGTTTCGTACTTTGGCTTGGCCGGCTCCACCGGCGACCTGGGGATTCAGTTCAACTGCGTTACGAAATGGGATTTGGAAGTGGAAGTCTTGCCTTCTGAGAAAGATATGAAATGGTTGATCATCGGCTTTTCGGTTGGCGTTCCGACGACCGTATTGGTGTTGGTCTTGTTCGGAATCAAGGGACGAGGTTTTTATCTCAAGAAGAGGGAACGAGGTCGTGACGAGGAGGCCGAAGTGAGGGGGAAGCTGAAAATGTTGCCTGGGATGCCAAGGGAATTCAAGTACAAGGATTTGAAGAGGGCAACGAAGAACTTCCATGAGAGCATGATTCTGGGGAAAGGTGGGTTTGGGGTCGTTTACAGAGGCGTTCTTAAAGGCGAAGGTCGTGATAGTAGTACTTGTTCTGATGGTGGTGTTGCAACTGAAGTGGCTGTGAAGAAATTCTCCAGAGATAATATCGATGGTAAAGAAGATTTCTTGGATGAGCTCACCATCATCAACCTTCTTCGCCATAAAAATCTTGTACGATTAGAAGGCACGTGAATCTCAAGCCTTCATTTTTTTTTTTTTGGCAAAGATAATGGGATTGGAAATTTAAGTAAATGATAGGGATGATAATTTTTTAGTGTACTTATCTATTAATTTTTATAATAGTATCGATGTAAACTTTAAAACAATGATTTTGACATGCCAAAACTGAATACATATCAAAAACATAAACCAAAAACGGAAGCGTGAAAATTCGTTTACCTCCAGCCATTGCACTGTGCAGTCGTTGCTGTTGTTTTGCGATGCACCACCAGTTTTGGATGCTTCTATCACTCAGACACTCAAACGCGATGGTGTGTAATAGACTGAATAGAGAGAATAGTGATAG
>CAMOHE010053724.1:3632-73807 GCA_946598075.1 Artocarpus hirsutus
TTTTGCATCTGCCGCTTTCAATGAATTCATAGAGAGTCTCATAACCGCCTTAAGCAGACCAATATAATGGTAACTTTTCTGCAATGAAGGAAAAAAAAGGGGATTCGTTCAACATGGTTAACCTATTCAAACCTTCATTCATAAAGAATAACGACAATTCTAACAAACCTCAAATGGTACAAGTTTATGAGAAATGAGTTCTGCATATTCCTGAAAGTCACTTTCGGATTTGGGAATGAAATTATCAAGGGTTTTCTCACCGCCTCTCTTACCAAACAGTTCCTTGGTGGACTTATAATCTGCTTCTTCCACAAGCCTGAAAGGGAAGCGTGCACCTCATTTGAGAAATTAAATTCAGCTACCAGATTGAACAACTTCTTTTGTAATATTTTAGTCTTTTAGACACGATTACTGTTGATTGTAATAGAAAAACAATTTTCACAGCAATTGAAATTCTAAGCGTGAAGGATCAAACAAAAGCAACACTTAACGAGAGAAATAAACTAGTAAAGACCAGTTTCACAGATCTTAAACTTTACGTATATATAACATAAAAAAAGTCTGTTTATCAATTCCCTTATTTCTTTCGGGTGGTTTTGAGGTACACAGTGACATAAAGGACTTGCGTGGGGAAACTTTACAGCAGCAATATGAAACGGTACGTAATGGAATAACAATGAAAATTTAGTGTCACAAATCTAGATTAATATTACTCTCTGCATCCTTGATAAAGTGATTACAAACAAAAATGATATTGTAGGTTCGCAATAGAACCCTTGAGGGAACCAAGTTCAATGGCAGTTCTCATGTAACACAATATGGAGACATGAGTTTGAGTGTGGAATACCTCTCTGCTTACATGGGTAATAATCCTCCAAGTAACAGCAGCCATGATGATTCATCAGCAAAAGATGCCTTGTCGCCATTCGTATCGATTCCACAACGTGAAGCCGATCTACTTCATTTTCAGCACAAGGTCTTCTCGAACATTGTCAACGCTTAATCTGTGTAATTTATTATGTCTAATATCTTCTTCTGCTTTCGTACTTGCTGCAGGTGCGAAAATCAGCTGTTGGCACTCGGGAGAATCTTGAAGCTTTGAAGAAACTGCACGACGAAATTGCTCGAAGGGAGTATGTCGACTACAGCATAAATCATGTCGGAAACCTCTTGTTCGGATTCGAAAATAGCTCCAAAATGTTGAAGAATGTTCGCCCTGCTGGCCAACCTCTTGTTGATGATTGGGACTGTCTCAAGACGCTTGTAAACCTTCTCTACACATAGAATCTATTTATCTTTCGCTTTTGATTTCCTACACCAATTTTATGTCTGTTTCAAGTCATTGATGTTGGTTGGCTTCCCAACTTAAATGCAGGTGAGCTCCTATGAGAAATACTGCGGATCTTTGTCGACTTACGGGCTGAAATATATGCGCCACATTGCTAACATGTGCAATGCCGGAATCACAGCGGATCAAATGGTTGCAGCATCAATTAAAACTTGTTCATAGAGAACGCCTTTTCCATCTTCACTAGCTATAAACAAGTTCTATCTTTTCCAACTTAAAGTAGTAGAATTTGTAATAATGAATAAGAGCAATGACTAATCTTTATGGTTATTGTTCTTGTACTAGACTTCAGTTTGAAGCCATGTAATAAAAGAAATTAAAATAGATCTATTTCAAACAAGGACTTACAAAATTCCCTATTTACAATGTACCCATTTTTTGTTTTCTCACTATCTCCTAGAACATCAGAAATTGATTTATTTAAAATCTATAAAATACATGCTGCACACTCTAAGAAGCTCTAGGTCATTCCAAAAAATTAGAGAAAATATTATCTCTACGTCATTCTAGAAAACTATAGAAAATGTTATTAAAAGAAGAATCTATGTCGGTAAGAGAAATATCCGGAGAAATCCTTGTGTAAAGTCGGTTATAACAAGCCAACATATCAAGGGGGATTTGGATAAATGACCTTAAGAAAAAAAAATTTTGATAACTAGACTAAGAAATTTTAAAATTAGATAAATGGTCTCTCTGTCATGTTATCTAAAATAAAAAAGAAGAAACAAACCTCAACAAGATGAAAAAAAAAAATTTAAAACAAGAAAAGAAACCTAACAGAATGAAAAAAAAAACTGAAGCAGTTTTTTTTTCCAAGAAGCTTGATTTTTTATGAAAAAAAAAAAAAAAAAAACCATTTCCCCAATTAAATTTTTTGGGTTTGGGTGGCCCTTTTATCAAATTTTGCCCACATCAAGCCTATAAATAGGTATGTAATGTGCTTTGCATGTAACCAAACTGCAAACAATACAATTGCAAATAACAAGCTCTAGCTTCAATAAATAAAGCCTTCTCTATATCATAAGTACGTTCCTATCCACTTTGTTTCATAAGTTCATCCTCTCATTGTCCAATCAATACCATATCCACTACAAAGCACCTATCAACTAGTCTCCCACTACAAATTACTCCCCACTATACTACAGAAATTTCACCAACTTTGTGAACATTGTTTGACTCTCCAACATGTACCTGCTAACGTCCATCACATAGTCCACTACATATTTTATTAACTTAAAGTGATCATCACACACATCATCCGAATATCATTATTACTATAGCATAAGGCCCACGCACACTTCATCAACATTTTTTATTTCATAAACAAAAATTCCAACAATGGTATCAAAGCCAAGCTAATCATCTATTGGACGTAGTACTTTTACACTATGGCCAATTTTAATCAACCTACTTCCTTTCACGTTCTAATTTTTTGTGGAGAAAATTATAATTTTTGGGCCATTAAAATGAACACATACTTTTGCTTCCAAGATTTATGGGACATTGTCTTTAAGGGATATACTATCCCTGAAGACACTTCTACATTAAATGCATCATAAAAGAAGGAGCTCAAGGAGAATCAACAGTGCAACTCTCACAGAGTTGTTCATGCTACAACAAGCCTTAGCTGATGAAATTTTTTCAAGAATTATGGGAGCCATAAGTGCTAAGGAAGCATGAGATACATTGCAGGAGGAGTTTCAAGGCAATGCTAAGATCCACGCCATGAAACTTCACGCTTTAAAGAGTGATTTTGAAAATATAAAAATGAAAGATTCTGAGACTACTCAAGATTCTAATTCAACTACAAATATTTCCTCAATGATGCATATACCATCAAGTAAAGCTAGAAAAACATCAGCTATATTAATCATAGCTTCTATGTATTCACAAATATGGCCAACTTTTTTTTTTCTACACCTATAGTCTCCCCACAAATATTACTCTCAGCAAGGATTAGGGATAATCTCCAATGCTTGAACACTGTTAGATTGTGTCGTTGTTGAAACAACTCCCATTAACCCTAAACTACCTCCCCCATAAACTAAGTTAATCTTCTGCTTACTAAAACTTGCCCTAAATGTTCTGTAGCTTCAAAATAGACTTTATCTTTTGCATAACTAGAACCATATAAAACATATATAATTTCGATTTTCCTAGATAAATGAGAGGAAGACATATTTGTTTCTATTATTTTTTTAAGGTATTTGCTTCTTCTTTTTTTTTTTTTTTAGAGGGGGGGGGGGGGTGTTCGTGATGTGCCCTAGGCCAATTATGTAATGACCACATTTTGACTTCATTACATTTGAATTTTATTAATAAAGAGGCATTTTCATTATTGTTTTTTATTCTAATTTCATGAATAGTTAATTCCGCCTAAGGTCATGAAGTATGTGACTTGATAGTAAAACTCTTTGGTGAAAATTGAATTCTATTCTAAATTATCCCTAGTTGGTCATTATTATTGGGACAATAATGAATGAAGACTAGTATGAAGTTTGACTGATGATTATGTTTTACTAATCATGTGTATGAGATACTAAGTCAACTCATAAATATATATTTGAGAAATAATATATTAGATTGACCCGTCATGAGAATACTGCATGGATAATTGTCATAAGTGATTCTCATCACAATACTATTATCCTAGTACTTTGACCTGAAATCACCATTGTTTCCTATATGACAAATTCTATATTTTGACGCATTCTAATATTATCTTTAACAGGATGATGGAATGGATTGTTGTTGGATATAGAGTGAATCATGTGAGGAATGTGAGTGATTAAGAAGAAATTTGTCCCTCATTTATTATGAAAAAGATATCGATGGGCCCCTTGATAAGTTAGACTGAAGAAAAATGTATGGCCATACTGGAATGAATTGATAAGGGTTATCAATATCAGTCTACTTAAGATTGAGAAATAATATGATTGAATAGTATAATGATGACATAAACCATGCCTTATGTTCAATCAAGGTATCTAGTGACAAAACGACTTTAATACTTATTGTGGATTAGGTTATGTTGGATTATTGACATTCGCATAAATTCGGTAATCATAATGCCTTGCTAGAGGCCGCTTATGATTTGTGGGCTAGAAACAGAATTTCAAGCCCACTACCAACGTTATATAAACCTACAGGTTCGTACACTTAGAATAGATCAAAAACAAATTTTAGGTTTATTGTGTCTAGGTTCAATGAACCTGATAATGTTCAGATTCGATGTACTAGAGATGTCTAGGTTCATTAAATCTGACATTGTCTAGATGTTATGAATCATATTTGAATTATAGCTTACCCTAGTTAAAATCTGACTCTTTCTCGAAATCAATATATATATATATATATATATATATGTTTTAGGATTTCTGGCCGAATTAGAAGATAAAAGGCGTTCTCTTATTCTGAAAAGGAAAAAAAATTAAAAACCCTAAAATTAGAGAGAGTCATTTAACGCAAGGAGAGGGTGCTAGCACATCAATTCAGTTTTTGAGAAAGTCTGTTCATGTGGATACCTACAGAGGGCGTTGCTCTAAGTAACAACATCTGAATCAGATCCTGAATACGAAAAGCTCAAGTTAGGTGTCACTGGCGTGAACCCGCTCTTTTCTTTCTAGCAATCTTGCCCTTTTGTCATTCTGGTAAGATTCTATTATTTTCTTATCAATCTAATTGAATTGCATGGATCTTGAGAGGGTTTTATAGGAATTAATTTTGATTTTTCGCTACTTATTTGAATTACAAAATCCAACAAAACCCAACAGGGGGTTTGGTTTTAAGTCCACTCTACATAAACTCCTTAAGTCTTGAATGCGATCTTTAAGGAAATAAAAATGTACAAAAACTAAAAAGACAAACAATCAGATCATAAAAATTGAAATAAAAATCTAGATAAGATACAGACAGATAACAAAAGCAAAACACATTTTTCGAAGATTTACTTTACTAAACAACTTTGTAAAATTTTAGAAAAAAGGACACATAATCAGATGAACTTTTGAAAATCGGGATAAAATTGTGTAACTTTTGATATTATCAAACAAATCTTAAAAAAAAAAATTTGATAGAAGACAAATAAAATACTATGCACTTTTTGACAAAAAGAAATTCAAATCTACAAAACAAATATAGAAGACAAAATAAACTATAAAACAAAATCGATAAATTATCGTAGAACATTTTAAAAATAAGACATAAATCTTGAAACATCTACATAAGATTCAGAAATTTTAAGCAAACTACAGTACATCACATGATTTATCTGACAATATAATATTTTTAAAAGAAAACAAACAAAAAAATATTAATTATTCAACACTTACTTAACAATCTAAAAACAAACTAATACTGAAAATACAAAACACATTTTCTTTCTAGAAACATTCAAACAACTACTATGGATACAAGTTTAATCCTAATCCAATTTCTTTACAAACTGACAAACATGGCCTTTAAACACCATATTCTTAACGCATGGTCTTTTTGCATGGAATTTAGGCCAGAATTTAGAAATTATACCTTGGACATATTTGCTAGGATGACTCTAAAAGGTAACTTAGACATCATCAAAGTTCTCTTTATAAAGACCATCTTTGCATAAATGAATTTTGTCCTCTTTATTTACTGACACAAATCTAAGCGAATGACACTTATCCTCATAAATCTGTCGCTCATATTTGTTATATTTAGACTCAATAGTATGAGCTCTGCTTCTTATGGCAACACGGTTGGTACTGATACCTAGAAGACCAACACTATGATTAAAATCACTCGAATGAATCTTACCTTTAATCAACATCCTCACATCATTGGGAATACCAAAATGCATAAAAATCCATACTTGAGTAATTTTAGACTTATATTTCTACTTAAAAACCTTCGCTTGAAAATATTTTCCTAAGTGATGATATTTTGAATCCATAAAAAACAAAGAAAAATAAACAATAAACAAAAGAAATAAATAAGAAAGAAGAAAAACCAAAAAAGTTCAAAGGTTGTGAATAAGATTTGAGTCCTTGAAAAGAAACAAGAGAAAAAATGGAAAAGTAAGAAGGGAAAAAAAAAAAAGAAGAAGAACAAGCTTTAAATTTGAGGGAAAGAAAGAGAAAATTCTAGAAAGAAGAGAGAGGATTTGAGAACTAGAGAGAAGAAAAAATGTAGAGAGAGAAAGCTCAAAGATTAAAGCTCCAATGCACAATGACAGAACTTATAGACATGTGATAGGCCACTATGCTGAACATGTGTCAAACACAGGAGTGAGAAAATAGGCTGGGCTTAACATGAACCGAGCCAACTATTTTTAGTCGAATTTGGCTTATGCAATCTGAGTTAGGCCCATATACTTTAAATTAGTTATTCTTTGATGTATTTTAAACATGTTTGATATAATTTATATAGTATTAAAGTTTTCAACTGTATCATAAATAATTTAATAAACCAATATTGTTATATAAATATACATGCTAATATAACCTTAATAAAAAAAATTACCTCAAACCAATAAATCATAGCCCAATAACTGTCACTACAAGAAAAACTACATTTAACGACATATTAGTTATGACATGTAGTTTTTGAATGTCATTGAAAAGCACATACAATGGCATCTCCAACAAAGATGTTGTTAATGACATTTGAAACAATAATTAACGACATCTATATAAATGTCATATCAAAACTATCCTTTTAACGCTAATAGTTTAGTGTGGTTAAATTATTTAACGACAGTAGGAGATGTCGTTAAAGCTTTGGAGATTCTACGACTTCTCTTATAGATGATATTAGTCAAGATGTCGTCTATAAGTCGTTGAATATCTAAGACTTTGACGGCATCTCCTACTTATCATTAAATTATTTAATGACACTAAACCATTGTCGTTAAAAAGAGACCTTTAATACGGCATCTATATAGATGTCATTAATTATTATTTCAAATGTCATTAAAGACATGTTTGTTGAAGATGTCGTCGTATGTATTTTTTAATGAGATTTGAAAACTATATGTCGTAAATAATATATCGTTAAATGTAGTTTTTTTTTGTAGTGTGTATACATATATATATATAAACGACTCTTATATTGAAACAATTACAAATTTTTTGTATAATAATAGTATTTCCTGCTGCAATGCACAAGTTTTTTTGCTATTAAGTATCTAAATCAAAACTTTGATTAAGAAAGAAATAAAGAGAAAGATTCAAAAGTTTAGAGTGGCTTGGCTCAACCCACCATATTTTCACTATGGTTGCTAAACTTTTTAACTCAAATGCCTGTCTTACATGTTCTCTTAATATAAAATATTACTAGAAAACATGTAAAGTCATGTACAAGTTTTAGCATTTGATTTCTTGCTTACTTCTCGTCTTCTCCTGTTTATAGAAGGATTCTAATGTCCAAACGGCTCGATTTGGTTCCTCTCATGTCCTTTATCTTCAGATCCACTATCCATCATTTTCTTGCCACTTTGAGATCATGGGGTTGTGCTTAGGTGCCTGAGACGATCCATCATGATTGTATTAACAGTATAGTTTTTTGAGATGAGATTGCCCTATGAGGTTGTGAGGAATAATTGCTTAGTGAGTAATCATTAAGGCATGAGGATTGCTCGACATGAATAAAGACCTTAAAGGCTCTTATGCCTTTGAGGCATGGGGCTTGCTTGGATAACAAGCAATAATAAAGACATAATAATCTTTAAGACATCAATATTTTAGACATGAAGGACTTGAAGGCCTTGATGTTGGGTTTTGTTGGATTTTGTGATTCAAATAAACAGCGAAAAATCAAAATTAATTCTCACAAAACCCTTGCAGGATCCATGCAATTCGATTAGATTGATAAGAAAGTCATAGAATAAAAGGGGTAAGATTTCTGGAAGGAAGAGAGTGAGTTCACTCCAGTAACACCCTAACTCGAGCTTTTCGTATTTAGGATCAGATTTAGACGTTGTTACTTAGAGCAACGCCCTCTACAGGTATCCACATGAATAGACTTCTCAAAAACCAAATTGGCGTGCTAGTACCCTCTCCTTGCATTAAATGACTCTCTCAATTTTAGGGTTTTTAATGTTTTTTGCCTTTTAGAATGAAAGAACGCCTTTTCTCTTCTAATTCGACCAAAAACCCTAAAACAGATATATATATATATATATATATATATATTGATTTCAAGATAGAGTCAGATTTTAATTAAGGTAAACTATAATTTAAATATGATTTATAAAATCTAGATAATATCATATTCAATAAAACTAGACATATCTAGTACATCGAATCTAAACATTATCAAGTTCATTGAACCTAGACACAATAAACCTAAAATTTGTTTTTAGTTTGTTCTAAGTGTGCCACCCTATAGGTTTACATAACGTTGGTAGTGGGCTTGAAATTCTGTTTCTGGCCCACAAATCATAAGCGGCCTCTAGCAAGACATTATGATACCGAAGTTATGCGAATGTCAATAATCCAACATAACCTAATCCACAATAAGTATTAAAGTCCTTTTGTCACTAGATACCTTGATTGAACATAAGGCATGGTTTATGTCATCCTTATACTATTCAATCATATTATTTCTCGATCTTAAGTAGACTGATATTGACAACCCTTATCAATTCATTCCAGTATGGCCATACATTTTCTTCAGTCTAACTTATCGAGGGGCCCATAGATATCTTTCTCATAATAAATGAGGGACAAATTCCTTCTTAATCACTCGCATTCCTCACATGATTCACTCTATATCTAACAATAATCCATTCCATCATCCTGTTAAAGATAATATTAGAATGTGTCAAAATATAGAACCTGTCATGTAGGAAACAATAGTGATTTCAAGTCAGAGGACTAGGATAATACTATTGTAATGAGAATCACTTATGACAATTTTCTATGCAGTATTCTCATAACGGGTTGATCCAATACATCATTTCTCAAATATGTATCTATAAGTTGACTTAGTATCTCATACACATGATTAGTAAAACATAATCATTAGTTAAACTTTATACTAGTCTTCATTTATTATTATCCCAATAATAATGACCGACTAGGGATAATAGGGCACATCACTAACACTTGAGCCTTTGAGATGCTGCCTGCATAAAAAGCAACCATGTAGGCATGATAACCTTTGAGGTAGGAAGGTTGTTCGCCATAAGGAGGGGGCAATAAGACATAAGAGCCTATGAGGCATAAGAGCCTATTATGCCTCAGTAAGGAGCCTTGTGCTTTTAAATTTATAATACTAATATAATAAAATGGGTGCCGTAATCATAATTTCTCATTTTGAAAGAGTTAATTTCAAATTTAACCTTCAAATAATAGGATTATATTACTTTGATTCCTACAACTTCAAATGGTATAAAACCATCATTAGCTTATTATAAGTTATAACTTTGGTACTTTGTTAACAACACACCATTTTTAAGGGATTTAATTATGTGTGGTAACCTCTGCTCGCGACTAGTTAGAGTGAACTTGCCTTTTTATTAAATTAATAAAATTTTACAATGTAGTTTCTTAAATTTACTATATTTCTTTTTATCAAGTAGTCATGTGACCCATATGTTATTAATAGGGTGTTTGACAAACATGGTAAGAATTAACTTTTTAGTTTAAAAATACTGTAGCATGTGAGGGCTTTACATTGTAGCAACTTTGTGCTTTTACTATAGCATGTAAGAGCTTTACACTATTTAGTAACCAAAAAATTAGTTATAGCCATGCTTGCCAAACACCCTATAAATTTGTCAAAAAATTGACACCTCAATAATGAAAGTACCAAAGTTATAATTTATTTTAAGCTCAAGGGATGTTTAGTGAGTTGTGAGGGCCAGAGTGAAACAACTAGTATTTTTTGAGGGTTTGAAAATTCACCTTTTTTAAATGCTTTTTTAAAATAAAGATTAATTGGTATTAGTGGTCCTTAAACTCTTTGGTAAGTGATAGTTTGATCCCTATTTTCTTTTAAGGTATGTGAAATAGCCCCTTGTAACGACCCTACCTATGTTGCCATTTCTTAATTATATAATCTTGATCTTCAACATGCTTTATCATAAAGTACTTAAATTGCGAAATAAATTTTTTTCTAAATGAAATCTTAATAATCAACTCTTAACATATTTCCTTAAAAGAATTAATAATTATTTCTCAAGACTTAATTCCATAAAATCTAACATACTAATAATTTCTTAAACGCGATAATAATATTTTCACAGAACTTTCTTTTAAACGCCAAGGTAATTATTTAAAAACTAATTCTTTTTAAAAATTTCTTAATTTAAATGATAATATTTCTAAAATGATTCTAAATTATATATTGTTATAAATTCCTATTTTAAATGCTTTTTAAATATTTCCTAAAATTATCGTTGTACTTTTCTTATAATTTATTGTTTTAAAACTAACTTATAGATTTCTTAAAATTTATTCTTTTTAAACTTAACATAATAATAATTTCTTATAACTTATTCTCTTAAGCCTAACATAATAGTTCTTTAAAGCATATTCATTTAAATTTTCATAATATTAAATTCATAAAACATATTCATTAAAATTTAAATTTTCATGATAATAAATTCATAAAAACATATTCATTAAAATCCTTTCTTAAGTTAACATAAAACTCCTATAAGCATTTCTAATTCTAAATAATTTTATAATTTTCTTACTTGAAAAATTTTGTGTATTTGTTGTATTTTCCATTACATCATTTTTAAATCTTATAATTCCCTAGACCAAGGTTGTATAATCACAACCTTGGTTTTTAAGACATAATTAGGTAATTTTATTTCCTTATTTATACATATATAATTTTTGTAAAATAAAACGTACATAATTTCATAAACTAATAATGTGGAAATATTACATTTACATGAGCAGTATCTATTCCCAACTTTAACATTCATCCGTCGCTCACTACTGCCTATCAGGTGTAGCTGACAAGTTTATTAGCTACAGCATAAACATACCTAAATAAGCTTTTGCTCAACAAGTAGGAAATTAGACTCACAAAACATAGTTAAAATCATTTAATAAAACATATGCATGAATAATTTATACTTGCTTATCAACTTGTTATATGTTTAATTATTTAAACTTTAACTTATCTCACTGAATGAGCCTGGGTGACTGCACCAATTGCATGTGATCTTCGAGAAGTCAAGGTTTACGAGGTCCCCAACAATGCTGAGATCATAAACAGTATTGAACCATATTAAAGCCTCCTCTTTGATCAAGAGGTTGATACGACAGTCTCAACTTGTCTTATTAATTTCACTTATCTTATTGTGTGTATGCAATGTGACATGTTACTACATATCATCCTTATTTCATAAATCATAATTCATAAATCATAATCATGCTTTATCTTAAAGTGTCTAAACAATGCAATTTGTTAATGTATACATAATATATTGATCATGACATTATCACAACATAGTATGACATGACACAACTTAAACATAATAAATCATAATCATATCATAATATAACAATACATCATTATGTAACATGGTGTGACAAATCATTGATCATGCATTTCATAAAATTTTATGAAAACATGTAAAACAATGTATTTAAAAATTGTTCATATTGTAGGCGAGGTTTTTACTTACCTAGATTTCGAGCTAAGTGGTTGCAATCAGATCTTGCTATATCTATAGTCTACAAAGCATCCTAGGGAATGTTCCTCGAGCGATTGCAGATGGCTAGGAATGCTTCTTGGAGATCATGCATTATTGTAAAGGTCATTCTAGACCCCGTACTATAGTCTGCATCGCCTCAATCTGCTGTAGTTAGTACTGAACGATTTTCAATAGAGTGGAATTAGCTTGAATTGAGGGCACCATCAAATTCAAAATGTCAAAACAAGTTAGAATGTGGTCTCGGATCACCAATCGAAGGCTGGGATCACAAAACCAAGGTTCACTAGAGCCCAATCACTTGCAGCAATGTGTGCAGTGGCTCCGATAATCGGACCAAGCTGCAACTTTGGTTCCCCCTATTTTTAGCTGAACACCTAGAGATTTAATTAAGCATAATTAGTGTTTAAATAGTGGATTAGTATTCCTTGATGTAAATTTGAACTTAATTTAAGTATTTTATGGTAATTTATATTTATCCCATTTTTAATGTTTGCTGTATGTTATTTTGAATTTTGAAACCAAATAATTTGCCAAATACCCGATATGTTCCAATTACAACCGTGCGTTGGGGACACAGTTTTGCTCTGCAAACCACCCCTCACCCCTCTATTTATCTCTCCCTCTCACTCTCACTCTCATTCCCTCACTCTATCTCAGACACATACTTTCTCTCTTCTTTTTCTCTCTCACGCTGCTCTCTCTCCTTCCCTCTTTGATTTCAAAATTTTGAGTTCAAGCTACGAATCTTAGCTGGATTGGGAGCTTAGGAGCATGATTGAACTTCCACAAAACTATTTTAAATCTTCGATTCGAGGTCAGTTTCTTTATTTTTCAAATTTCAAACTTGTGTTCTAAATTTTTCAATTTCTTTAAAATGTTGTAATCCGAGTTTCTTGAGATTAGAAAACCCATAATCTAAGTTAGGAAAACTCAAATCATCTAGAATCTAGGCTTGATTAAGCAAGATTTGGATTAAATCAAGTTTTTTCCCTTTTTCCTCATTGTCGACTTTCTTTGAAATTTCTATGAAAATCTTGCTTAAAGTTGTTTAAATGTGTTCTATTATGTTTATTTATCATTTATGATCATTATATAAGTTCTGGGACTTAAAAAAATAGGTTTAGGATTAATTTTGGGCTTGGGGAGGCTGAGAATCAAAGTCTTGAACCTCCCATATTTTTCTAGTTTGGCAGGCCAAACTCAATGGTCGGCAGGCCGGATTCATAGGTTCAAGAGGCCGGATTCATCTGATCGGTAGGCCAAACCTAGGTCAGTTCGGCAGGCCTGTCCTGGTTGGCCAGTAGGTCGAACTGTGGAGTCTGGCAGGCCTGACCAGGAGTTCCGAAAGGCCGATCGGACCTCATGAAAAATGACTCTTTTTGCTTTTTTTTCATCGTTTAAAACCCAGATCAAGATTTTAACCTCATGAAATGATTTTGTGAACTTTAAAGGCATACTAAGACACTATGAGATAGCTTAAGGATGTAGAATCCTTAAGCTAGAAATTTATAAACTTAGTTTCTATTTAAAGTTATTCGTGGTTCCGTAGAACTAACGTATAGCGGATTGAGACTGCAGTGTTGAACGTTGGTATAGGATATCGAGGTAAGACTTTTATCCTTTCCCCTTGGTAGCCATGTTTTTTGAAAGGGTTTTTGGCCATAAAACATTTCCTTTTAAACGTTTTCAAGAAATGAAGTTTAATTACTTATTGGCTAAATAATGAATGCTCATAATGAACGTAACAAGAATATCTGGTAAACAAAACATGCTAATGATATGATACTGGATGTGTCGGTTAGTATTGTCTAGAATGTTGAGATAGAGCATGATGCCATATACAGAGATAGCGTCGTGGGGAACGTGATCTTGGGGGTAGTTCCTGAAACCCAGTTAGGCCACTTCGATGATAATTCATATGGCTTTGCCGATAATATAATAATGAGATTGTCTATGGATGAATAAATGATTAATCGATATGAATAAATTTAATGAGTTTCAGTTAGTTATCTGTTTATTTATTTATCTTGGTTTATAGCTTTTGTTAAAAATGAATTATATGTTTAAATCAAATGCTTTTAAAAGCTTAGTCCTTTTGAGCCATTCGCTTACATTTTTCTTGTTTTACAACTTTTCCCCTCTAAGTGGAATCCAGCTTAAAGAAGACTAAAGAACTGGGAAGAACTACATGATTAGGACATCACCATCTAGGGTATTTATTTATAAACAATGCATGTAATATTTTAATTTTTTTTTTCTTTGGGCTATGGTTATGTATTTAATATTTTTGATACTGTGTGTACACACTAATGTGGGTCCGGTGGAGCTTAATGGTATTTGCTTATTTAATATTTTATTTTGCTTACCTGCTTTCATATTTTAACAAATATTTTAATAAGTTTTAAATATCCTACATTTTTATAATCTACTTAATACCTCTTAAAATGGCAATTTTTATTACAAATTTAATTTATTTAATCTAATTAATCCATCACGTCACCTCCTGAATTTTGAGACGTGACATTAGCCTTCTAAGTTGATTGGTGGCCTCAATTTCACTCAATTCTACTTTTAGCTGCATAAACTAAAGACCTGTCAATGATTTTAAAAACGAAACTTCGATCTTGGTTTTTTTATGATGAAAACTTGAAAGTGATTTATGCTTTTCATTCTTTAGAGTGGTCTAAGTATTTTGACTCCAAGAATTTGGATCAACACCATTAGTATTGATGGAATCGATGCTGAATGTAACGGTCAGCAATATCCTATATTTTAATCTGCCACGTCACCGCCTGGATTTTAGGGTATGACAGATTGGTATCAGAGACCTAAGTTTATGAACCTTGGGAATTGTACACATAAAGAAACACATAGTACCGATGGAGTATCGCGTTGATTTCGCAGCATACAAGTTGGAAGGCAATGCCAATACATGGTAAAAACAAGCAAAGCATTTAGAAAACACTGGAAACATCAGTTGGGATAGATTTGATGAGCTGTTTTATGAGCGTTACTTTTCGTTGGGGTATAGGAATTAGAAGGTTACCGAGTTTATCAATTGAAGCAGGGTGATATGACGGTTCGAGAGTACGAGGCTAAGTGGGTGTTTGGAAGGGTGGTAGAAACTAGTGGTGGGAACCATTTTTACTGTAGCATATGAGAGTTTTATACTGTAACAATTTTTTTATTGTTACTGTAGCATGTGAGAACTTTTTACTGTTCATAACTAAGTTTGTGGTGGAAACTGAGTGGTTCTCACCACTGCCAAACAACCCATAACTTTAATGAGTTGGCCAACTTTGGTCCATCTGCTATGGCTTCTAAGCAGGAGAAATGCATTAAGTTCCAGGACAGGCTCAAGGCATCTATTTGATGGCAAGTAGTGGCCTTGCTACTCTGAAATTTCGGTGAGTTGGTATCTTTAGCAATCTCTATGGAAAGTGAACATACTCTTTATAGCGAGAATCAGGCAAGGACATTAGGAGGACCCCAAAGGACTAAAAGGAGAAGTAGTAGTTGCCGCCAAGCCCAAGTGAAGAACCAGTAGGGAAATGCTAACAGTGGAAGCAGTAGTTCGTCAGGCAATAGGCGCAGCAACCCCTACAGTTTTCACTGTCATTATTGCCAGCAACTAGGACATATCAAGAGGAATTACCCAATCAAGAATGCTTGACAGGGATTCCAAGCCAACGAGGGTGCAAGCCGTCAATTCCAAGGTCAGCCTTTAGCTTCGCCGCAGCAACTTCCTCAACTATCGTTTTATCAGTCCACCCTATAGTAGATGCAGTACCTGATGTAGGGATATCAGCAGCAAGGTTTCTAGCAGAACACTCCGTAGTACCGAGCGCCAAGTGTAGTCAGTGTGCAGTCGCCTCTACTATAACAATATCGACCGACTAATTTAGGACCCAACAACATCAACAAAGGAAAAAGGGAAGTCTCCAGCCCAAGTCTGCACCATGACATCAAGGAGCTCGGATGCTCAAACCAACAACGTTGTAGTTGATGGTATGATTTTAGTTTCTCAGTCCTTAGCTCATGTTTTATTTGATACCGATGCCATTCATTCTCTCATTTTGAGTTCTTTTGTACATATC
This sequence comes from Artocarpus hirsutus, assembly GCA_946598075.1. NCBI lineage: Eukaryota > Viridiplantae > Streptophyta > Magnoliopsida > Rosales > Moraceae > Artocarpus > Artocarpus hirsutus. Next base: position 19,732 of record CAMOHE010053724.1, read on the forward strand.
TTAGGTTTAGAAGTAGAGGAATTTGATGAGCCCATGATGATTTCCTCACCTATGGGGCAGGTGTATGTAAATTGTCTATGTAAATCCTGTAAAATAATGATTGGGGGTGAGACTCTGAAAAGTAATTTATTGTAATCCCCATGAGATCATACGATGTAATCTTAGGAATGGACTAGTTGTCCAGATATAATGCCCTAGTTGACAGACAACTTAGAAAGGTAACCCTAGTGTCTAATAGGGGGACGATGATCACTTACCAGGGTGGTAATGATCAGGTAATGAGTGAGCGACTCATGAAACTATGTCTTAAAGGACGGAGGAATCTAGTTTGTTATGCGCTTCTTCTAGATCTAGAAGAAGAGTCTGGTGCAACAGGGAGGAGTACATTGATACTAGTGGTTGATGAGTTTGATGATGTCTTTCTTGATGAGCTACCAGGATTACCGCTGCACCGAAAGATTGAGTTTAGCATTGAGTTATTTCCCAAGACTGCTCTAATTTGTGTAGCACCGTATCGTATGGCGACGATAGAAATAAAAGAACTCAGCAAACAGCTTCAGGAATTAGCAGATAAAGGGTATATTTGGAATAGTATGTCACTATGGGGTGTAACGCCCCCCTTTACAGACGTCACAGATGTTACTTTCATTTCATAATGTTTTTATTTATAAGATAAACTATTTAATTAAAAAGGTAATTTGAAAACATAACTCAGGATCCATGCGTTTTTTTTTTAATATATTTAAATATATACATCAATGTATAAATTATATTGCTCAATTATAAACACCCATTAAATAGTTTATCAATATCAAAGTAAATTGAATAAACTTTTAAAAATGTCTTTAAAATCCATATACACAGTTCGGCAGGCCGAACTTTAGATTTCGACAGGCTGAAGCTATCCAGCAATTTGAAGGTCAACCTTCGGCAGGCCACCCGAGGCTTTGCAAAACGTGGTTTTAAAATCAACAGGATCGACAGGCCGATACTTGGCAATCGGTAGGCCGATTAATGTTCTTCGGCAGTCCGACCAGTAACGGTCGGCGGGCCGAAGAATTAAAAGAAAATATTAGAAATTAATTTTTAAACAAGTTTCAAAACTTCAAGGTGCGAAAACAATAAACAAACTCAGAGATGAAATATAAAAATAAACATAGTTCCAAAATTTTAAAACTTCTTTCTTTCATGGCGTCTTCTGTTTGCAATTCATTGCCGTTGGTTCACACGCCCGTCTTGGTCCTCCACCTAGTCCATAACTCTCTTACCTTTATCTGCAACATGATGTAAACTTGAATAAGCAAGTGCTTAGTAAGTACATTTGTAAATCTCACAACTTAAAACATTTTATGAACATCATCATCATCATAATAGTGCACTAGGCACATTTTCATAGGAACATATCTTTCATTACATTGTCCATATTAAAACTTTATTCATTTTATCTTAAAGGGCCCAAGTGTTGCACCATAACATTATCATAGGCGCGCCGCCATGAGAGGAGAGAGATAGCTAATCCCAAACCAGTCATGACATCATAACTTAACATATTATTAGGTGTGCAACACTTATTTAGGTGATACATATATACATACTTATACTTTCATATTTTGAAGAACATTATCATCAAAACATCCATAAACTTTCATGCCTTAAAACTTCATAATAATACTTCATGAAAAATCATCATGAGAAATCATCATAAAACCATCATAAAAATGGATTTCAAACTTTTCATAAAACTCATACTTTTCATAAAATTCATTATGTTGCAGGTGAGAATTTACTTACCTCAATAAGCTTACTTAAGCTTAACTTGTAGGTGACGACGCCGCGGTCTCAATGTGCTCACTTCTCATTGTGTTCATGTCAAACATTCATAAAATGGCAATTAACATTTATTTTAAATGAATTAATCACCACAACTTATCATCCATTTTCATGTAACATCACATACACATTCATTTCTTAAAACATACATTTACAACATATTTCATTAACTTCAAAACATTTAAATAAAACTATCAACACAATTACATTTCTGACCTTCAAGAATTAAAAATTTAATAACTTAACATACACACATAATTAGAGCGTCAAATTTTGTAAGAACAAAGTAAACATATATATACATTACCATGATTTTTCTTTAGTCTCAAAAATTCCATTTACTATCTCAAACAAGTCACACAACTTATATACCAAAATCTGCCAGCAATAATAACACAGTGAGCAATCCTTAACTCAGGTCTATTTATCACATTTTCATGCCATAGAAAAATCTACAAAAATTATCACAAATAGTAGACACAGAATTATAACATATCCAAAAAATCAGCTTTAAATAAATTCTATATAGTCCAATACATGGATTAAAAGGAAGAGACAATAATAATTTTCATTGTGTCAAGCAGTGAGTTTCATACATTTTTCATATTCCAATAAATTAAATAAAATTACTATGCCCTAAAATTCATAGTACAAGTCATTAACATATAATTATAGGACTACAAAATTTCACATCACCAAATAAAAATCATTATGTCACTCAAAACTTCATCCAATCACAATCCCTCAATTTCATGGATAAAACAGTCCTAAAAACCTAGTTACAATAAAAATTTCATAACACATAAAATATTAATAAAATCATCACCAAATTTTTCAGTCTAATACTTAACATATATATAAACATATTCCCCAAATTTCGTGGAAAATAACCTTAATTTGCATTATGAACAAAAACAACATTTTTATACAACATAAACAATCAGCGACAATTTATTATGAGGTGCAGAGCATGATTATTTAATATCTTAGCCTGCATAACACCAAATGGCACTAAATTTGGAGCAACATCACATAGCATATTCATGAAAATCATATTAAAATTTCAGAGCAAACGAAAATTTGTAGACAAAGATATAAGGGTCAGAACATAGAGACAATTTAACATTACAGTTTAGCATAAATCAGCAGTGAGTGACAGAGAGAAGAAAATTTGTACCTTTTCATAGAAAAATCCAATTGACGTGAAATTTTGAGGGTTAACTCATAACACATACATGAATAACATATAAAAAATTCAGAGCAAAATGAAATTCCTAGACTAAGATATTGTAGTCAGATTGAGGAGAGAAATACAATTTCAAAAATATTGAAAAAAAATGAGTTTTTACCTCGAAACGATTTCTCTTCAATCTTCTTTTGAATTCACCCAAAAATTTCAATATTTACTCAATTAACAACAGAGAATTTTGAGAGGGAGAAGAAGAAGAAACACGCAATGAAAAGAGAGAAAAATGAGAGAGAGAATACGTTTACGTGAAAAAAATACTGATACTCTCCATATTTTAATTAGAATTTTCTGATTAAAATCAAGACAAAATTCGTGGGAAAATGGAGAGGATTGAGGGAGAGTCAAAAATTTTATCACAATTACCATAATTTGCCTTTGTAAAATGGGAAACCTTATCAATTACATTCAATCAATTCAAAGTCAAACATTAATTTCTTAAAATGAGGAAATTTATTCATAAATAAGCCAATCAATCAAAAATCATCATCAAATTATCCAATCATCCCAATCGTCAATTTTGGGTGATTTCTGCTGATTGCTCATCAGCAGTCTTCGGCCTGCCGATCACTCAATCTGGCCAGCCGAAGGTTTGAGGTCCGGCCTGTCGATTATATACCATTAGCCTGTCATTCCTAAGGGGTCACTTCGGCCTGCTGAACTAAACGGTCCGGCCTGCCGATCTGCCCTAACATACGAAATCAATCAAAACATTAAATTATCACAAAATTATAATTAAACATATAACATTAATAACATTAACACTTGAGCACATCAATTCCATGTGATCGTCACTTGTCATAACACTTAAATAAAATGGTTAGCACCATATATCATAAAATGATTACTTAACATCGTTAGACAGAATCTGTTACACGAAAATTAGCGGGTGTTACAATTCTCCCCACCTTATAAGAGTTTTGTCCTCGAAACTCAGAATAAATGTGGATACTTAATCCTTATATCTTCTTCACGTTCCCATGTGGCTTCTTCCACTTGGTGATTTCGCCATAAAACCTTGACCAATGGAATTTCTTTACTCCTCAAGGTCTTGGTTTTTCGATCAAGAATCTCTACTGGCTTTTCTTCATATCTCAAGTCTTCTCGTATCTCTAACATGTAATGACCCGAAAAATTCAAACGTTAATAACTATAATTAAATGAGGGTTTGTCCCTCATGACTTAGCTAAGTACTTAAGAAAGTACAAGTTTAGCATTTATTAACACGCATATTTAAAGGTCTTAATAGCCGTAAGACCTTAGAAAATAATTAATGTTGTGAATGCACAAAATTATGTGCTTTAATTATGAAACATGTAATAATGTAATGTTATGATAGTACATTAAAATAATTAAAAATAATTATTTGATGTGCTAAACCAAGAGTTTATGATTTATTAATTTCATGTATGAGCCAAAAAGATAATGTTATTTGGCACAAGTGGAATTTTCAACTTACTAAGATAATGTGGAAATTCCTATGTGATATCAGTCAGTAAAAGAAATCCATATCAATAATAATCATGAGCTCCATACCATAAATTAAAAATGGTGAGCACCAAGTTCAAGGATGCAAGAATTTCAATGTTTTGAATGTGTATAGTTAATTATTATACACATTAATAATTATGGAAAGTTTACTATTATTGTTGTAATGACAATAATAACAATAACAATTGTTGTAGTAATAAGAAGAAGAAGAAGAGCATTGATGGTGTCCACAAACGCTGATCGATTGGTAAGATGTGGACCCATAAATGGCTCTTTACAAGAAGTAGTTCGTGAAGCACGAAATTGTTCTAAGTTTAGAATTTAAATTAAAGTGACTTTCAGATAATCAATTTAATTTACTAAAGTTTTATAAAATTACAACTATTGTTTTTAAAATAAAATTTGAAGTTTACAATATGAAAAGTTTTAATGAAAATATATGTTTTAAATTACATTTTTTTTTAAAGCTTCAAAGGTTAAAATAAATAAATAAATAGATAAATAAATAAATATAATAATTATGTTGAGCAAAGTTTTAAATACATGATATCTTTCTTAGAATTCATATAAATATATCCACATGTATAGATGTGGAAACAGTTGTGAAAATAGTTAATCATCGGTTTTGAAGACCAATGTATCAAAGTTTATTATTTTAAAATTTAATCACAAAATCCATATAGTATGGATAAATCTATAAAAATGATTTCTATGTTAAAATGAATATTGTAGTGACGCAATAATACAACAAGAAAATTATAAATCTATGTGATTATTTTTAAAAGTGCAGATAAATTACAGTTTCAAAAGTACAGTTATGTTCACAAAATTTTAAAAGTTACAGATCAGATTTGATCTACCCGGTACTGCACGGTTTAGACTGTGTGGACCACAAGTTGTCTATAAATACAAAAAAAAAAAAAAATCTCAGCCAATCAGATTAGGTCGCCACACTCTCTCTCTACTTTCTCTCTCTACATTTTCTCTCTCTCTCCTCAAAATCCGGTCAAGATTCTTGCGTCCATTTTCGACACCTCCCACACCGTTGGAAAGGTCTCGAGGAGCTGAGTCCAACGGTGTGTCGTGCCACCCACAACTCCGTCGGAGCAGCCGTCACGCGTCGGTCAAAGTGGCCAAAAATCACAAAACTTTCCGACGTGATATCTCCTCCATCTGAGCTTCGATCGACACGATCTTGGTGTCAACGGACTCAGAACGAAGAGACGAAGAGAATGGCACCGATATTACAGCTCATTTTTGGCCGAAGCAGCTTCGCCGGAGCCGCCGTATTCCACCGCCGTGCCACCCCTTGGATGCCGCCGTTCACGGCGGCGTTGTGCCACACCGCCACCACCATTGCACTCAGAGGGCGACGGGGAATAAAACCCCTCACCCAATTTCGTGCCACCATCGCTGTTCGTCGGAGTTCCACCTCCGTTGCCTTGGAGCCGCTGTGACTAGCAATTCTGGCCATTCCGCCGCCGTTGAGTCCAATTGGAGGCTGGGTTATGGCCAGAAGAGGACGGGGAAGCTTTTCCCTCACCCAATTTCACGCCACAACCGCCGCTGGATGGAGAACGGCCTCCACCGTTTACCGCCACCGTGAGCACCCTGGAACTGCTGTTCCATGCCGTGATGAGGTGCTCCAAATGAGGGGAAATACTCAGAGTGCAACGAAGTTTGAAATGCCTAAGCTAATTCCACCGATCCATGGCCGGAGAATCGCCGTCGGTGTTGCCGGTTTTTCCCAAATTTTGTGGTTTCGATTGGCATAGTTAGAGATCGCATTTTGTAAAATTAAGGCTGCCAGTCAACTCAGGAGGTGGAAAAATGGGGGAAGCCAAAGTTTCAGCCGTCGTCGACCACCGGAGCAGCCGCACGCGCCCTACGCGCCACCGTGGACGGCCGGCCTCCGGCGAGCCTCGGGTTTTGAGTTCCCGACCTCCGATCGAGGATCTGAGACCGCCTTCTGACTTGTTTCGACGCTCTGAACATATTGGTGACCTCCGTTTGAGCAAATTCTACTCCGATGAAAATCGTCTGGTATCGACTGCACGCAGATCGAGGCGACTCAAAATGTAGTAACGGAGTCCAGAATGGTGTTTTAAGCAGTAATAAATCTTCATGGAGCATACCTAGCCATCCACGGCCGCTCGAGGAGCACTACTGAGGATGCTGCGCAGACTGTAGATGCAGCAAGATGCAACTGGACCCGCTTAGTTCGGAGTCCAGGTAAGTAGGAATCTCGCCTACAGTATGAATAGTTTAAAAATAAATTAATTTTAAATGTTTTCATAAAATTTATGAAAATGCATGATCAGTGATTTATTACACTGTTATATGTTATGATGTGATGTGCTATGTTATGACATGATGTGAAATGCCATGATAATGACGTGATAAATAATGTGTGATGCATGCAATATTTAAATTATATTGTTTGATCACTTTTAAGTCAAGCATGATTATGATTTAAGATTCAAGAATTATGAGATTGTGATGTCATGTAGTGATAAGTCATACTGCATATACACAATAATGCAAGTGAAACATATATGACAAGTTAAGGGTGTCGTACCAACCTCCCGACCCACGGGGAGGTTCCATGTTAAAGAAATGAATAATCTCGGTGTCGTTGGGACCTCGCGAACCCTAACTTCCTAAGACTCGCGCGCAATTGGTACGATCACTGGGCCCAAAGTAAGAAAATAAAATAAAGCTTAAATAATTAAGCATAATTCAAGTTGATAATCAAGCATAAAATGCTCATGCATATTTTTATAAAAATGGTTTTTATTTATGTTTTGCGAGACTAATTTCCTACTTGCTGAGCGAAAGCTCATTTAAGAATGTTCATGCTGTAGGTAAGAAAACTTGTCAGCGGCACTTGGTGGGCAGTGGTGAGCAGCGGACGAATAGTGAAGATGGAAATGGATACCGCTCACGCAAAGTAATATTTTCGCATTATTATGTTACGAATTTATACATGTTTTATTTTATGAAATTTTCGTATGTTTTCATCTTACGAAAATTATGTGCATATGAATAAGTGATTAAGTTACGTAATTATGCTTTAAAAACCGAGCTTGTAATAACACAACCTTGGTTTAGAGATTTTAAAGTTTAAGAATGTTGCAATAGTCAATGCAACAAATACACAAACTTTTTAAGTAAGAAAATTATAAATTTATTTAGGATTAAAAACGATTACTAAAGTGTTATGTTATGTTAAGAAATGAATTTTATAGAGTTGTTTCTACGAAATTATTTTGTAAGTTTAAGGAAAAAGTTTTAAGAAATTAGTACTTTAAACTTAAAAGTTTAAGTTATACGAAATTATGCTTTAGCTAGTTTAAGAAGGTTTGATGCAATAAATGTACGAAGTTTTCAAATGAGAAAATTATATGATCATTTATAATAAGAAAATGTTTATATAAGTTTATGCCAAAATAAGTAACGATTTAAAAAAACGAGTTCCAAGTAATTATTATTATGATAAGTTTGGAAAAGGTAAATTTTTAAGATATCAATATGTTATGTTTAAGATGTTCAATTATAAGTAAAATATAAATAATTGTTAAGAAAGTTTTACAGAGCATTTAAATGAGATTTTATTTTTAATATTTAATTTAGAATTGTTTTGAAAATAGTTTTATTTAAATTGATAAAGGTCTTTAAAGTAATAGTTGCTAAATTATTATCTTTATGTTTAAAAAAGAAAAGTTTAAGGAAATTACTATGGTTAGGTTTCAAGAAATAAAAGTTATGAGTTATGTAAATGATCATGATTTATAAATTATAATTGAGTTAAAACGTAATAATTATTATTACGTTATTATCATGTTTAAGAAATTTATGTATTTTGTTAAGTTACGAAATTAAGTTTTAAGAAATGATTATTATATCTTTCAAAGTTACACGTTGAGAATTCTTTATTATTAAGAATTCATTTATTACTAAGTTTTGGAAAACAATTAGTATTTCCTTTAAAGCTATATGCTAAGGATTTGATGGCAAGAATCCATTTAAAAAAAAATTTATTCTGAAATTTCTGTACTTTATTATAAGTATGTTTAAGTTTACGACCAAGTTTAAGTTAAGTGACGGCCACGTAGTGAGGGTCGTCACATAACACTTGTGGCTCAATCATGTGCGTTGGGTCTGGGACATATTTCTTAAGCATCGAAACATGAAATACATCATGCATTGCTGACATCTTTGCTGGCAATCGTAACTGATATGCTACTTTACCAATCTGCTTCACTATTTCATAAGGCCCGATGAATCTTGGACTCAACTTGCCCTTCTTACAGAACCTCATAACTCCTTTCATTGGTGCAACTTTCAAGAACACAGATTCACCTATAGCGAATTCTAAGGGTCTTCTTCTTTTATTAGCATAACTTTTTTGACGGCTTTGAGCGGTCTCTATTCTTCTCCGTATCAGCTTAATCATCTCAGAGGTTTCGTTGACAAATTTAGTCTTTTCAGCATCAGTGCTTTCCATCAACTTCTTTTCACCAGCTTCATGTCAACATATAGGCGACCTACATTTTCGCCCATATAGGGCTTCATAAGGTGCCATTCCAATCGTCGCCTGGTAGCTATTGTTGTAAGCGAACTTAGCTAACGGTAGCATTTTACACCAGCTGGTCTTGAAGTCGAGAGTACAAGCCCGAAGCATATCCTCTAAGATCAAGTTCATCCTCTCCGTTTGGCCATCTGTTTGAGGATGGAAAGCTGTACTGAAATGCAACTTGGTCCCCATTGCAGCTTGCACACTTTTCCATAGCTTAGACATGAACCTGCCATCACGGTCTGAGATGATAGACTTAGAAATTCTATGAAGTCGTACAATCTCCTTGACATAGAGTTTCGCTAACCGTTCCATAGAGTAAGTGATTTTGATAGGAATGAAATGCGCTGTCTTTGTCAGTCGATCCACAACGACCCATATAGCGTCATAACCATTCATAGTCCTAGGCAATCTGGTAATGAAATCCATTGCGATATCTTCCCATTTCCATTCTGGTATCTTAACTGACTGTAAATCACCTCTAGGTCTCTGGTGTTCAGCTTTAACTTGTTGACATGTCAAACATTTCTTTACATGTATAGCAACATCACGTTTCATTCCAAACCACTAGAAGTTATCCCTTAGATCATTATACATCTTTGTTGCACTTGGATAAATTGAGTAAGGAGTGTCATGAATTTCTGCTAAGATCCTCTCCCTTAGGCCATCAACGTTGGGAACACACAAGCGGTCTTTGAGATATAGAGTTTCGTCATCAGCAATTCAAAACTCTTCAGATTTCCCTTCTTTCTTTTCCTGCTTAATCCTTGCGAGGCTTACATCATCATCTTGCTTACTTCGAATCTCATTGTGTAGTGACAGAGCAAGAATGAGTGCAGATAACTGACCTATGATCAGTTCCAAACCAAAGTCCAGAATTTCCTTTCTCAAAGGCTGAGACATTGCTTGCATTGACATCATTGTAGCCGCTGACTTCCTACTTAAAGCATCAGCCACTCGGTTAGCCTTTCCAGGGTGATATAGGATTTCACAATCATAATCCTTCACCAACTCTAGCCATCTCCGCTGTCTCATGTTCAGATCCTTCTGAGTGAAGAAGTACTTAGGCTTTGATGATCAGTGAAGATCTTGTATTGGATCCCATATAAATAATGTCTCCATATTTTCAGTGCGAAAACAACTACTGCCAGCTTAAGGTCATGAGTAGGATAGTTTTTCTCGTAATCCTTTAATTGTCTCGCCGCATAGGCAATCACCTTATCATTCTGCATTAGAACAACACCGAGGCCCATCTTAGATGCATCACTGTAAATTACAAATCCATCACTGCCCTTAGGAATGGCCAATACTGGAGCTGTCGTTAGCCTCTTCTTCAGTTCTTGGAAACTCTTCTCGCATGCTTTCGTCCATTCATACTTCTTTCCTTTGCTTGTTAGATTTGTGAGTGGCACTGCTATCTTAGAAAAGTCTTCCACAAAACTCCAGTAATAACCAACTAGGCCCAAAAAGCTTCTGATCTCACTTGCGTTCGTCAGTTGCTTCTAGTTGAGAACAACCTCTACCTTGGTAGGGTCAACCATAATCCCTTCCTTTGATATTACATGGCCTAAGAAGGACACTCCATCAAGCCAGAATTTGCACTTGGAGAATTTCGCATATAGGTTGTGTCTCCTTAATGTCTCCAACACAATTCTTAGATGCTCCACATGTTCTTCTTGACTCTTCGAATAAACAAGAATATCATCGATAAACACAACAACAAATTTATAGAGGAAATCCTTGAATACCCGATTCATCAGATCCATGAAGGCTACCGGTGCATTCGTTAGACCGAAAGGCATAACTACAAATTCATAGTGACCATACCTCGATCTAAAGGCTATTTTCAAGATGTCCCCTTCTTTAATCTTCAATTGGTGATATCCTGATCGTAGGTCAATCTTTGAGAACACAGATGTACCCTTAAGCTGATCAAACAAATCATCGATTCTAGGCAACAGGTACTTGTTCTTGATTGTCACCTTGTTCAACTCTCTATAGTCGATGCAGAGTCTCATAGAATCATCATTCTTCTTAACAAATAAGACTGGAGCTCCCCATGGTGAGTGACTCGGCCTAATGAAACCTTTGTCAAGCAGTTCTTTTAGTTGCATGTTAAGCTCCTTTAACTCTGCTGGGGCCATTCTATATGGTGCCTTCAAAATCAGGTCGGTGCTTGGAGTAAGCTCGATCTTGAATTTGATTTCTCTATTAGGAGGTAGCCTTGACAAATCATCTGGAAACACATCTGAAAATTCACGTACTACTTTCACATCAAAAATCATATTAAAATTTTAGAGCAAAAGGAAATTTGTAGACAAAGATATAAGGGTCGAAACATAGAGACAATTCAACATTACTGTTTAGCATAAATCAACAGTGAGTGATAGAGAGAAGAAAATTCATAACTTTTCATAGAAAAATCCAATTGAGGTAAAATTTTGAGGGTTAACTCATAACACATACATGAATAACATATAAAAAATTCAGAGCAAAATGAAATTCCTAGACTAAGATATTGTAGTCGGATTAAGGAGAGAAATACAATTTAAGAAATACTAAAAAAAAATGAGTTCTTACCTCGAAATGATTTCTCTTCAATCTTCTTTTGAATTCACCCAAAAATTTCAATATTTACTCAATTAATAACAGAGAATTTTGAGAGGGAGAAGAAGAAGAAACACGTGATGAAAAGAGAGAAAAATGAGGGAGAGAATACGTTTACGTGAAAAAAATACTAATACTCTCCATATTTTAATCATAATTTTCTGATTAAAATCAAGACAAAATTCATGGGAAAATGGAGAGGATTGAGGGAGAGTCAACAATTTTGTCACAATTACCATAATTTGCCTTTATAAAATGGAAAACTTTATCAATTACATTCAATCAATTCAAAGTCAAACATTAATTTCCTAAAATGAGGAAATTTATTCATAAATAAGCCAATCAATTAAAAATCATCATCAAATTATCCAATCATCCCAATAGTCAATTTTGGGTGATTTCTGCTGATTGCTCGTCAGCAGTCTTTGGTCTGCCGATCACTTAGTCCGATCGGTCAAAGGTTTGAGGTTCGGCCTACCGATTATATACCATTGGCCTGCCATTCCTGAGGGGTCACTTTGGCCTGCCGAACTAAACGGTCTGGCCTGTCGATCTGCCGTAACATACTAAATTCATCAAAACATTAAATTATCACAAAATTATAATTAAACATATAACATTAATAACATGAACACTTGAGCACATCAATTCTACTTGACCATCACCTGTCATAACACTTAAATAAAATGGTTAGCACCATATATCATAAAATGATTACTTAACATCGTTACTAAAATGACATAATTTGTTACACGAAAATTGACGGGCGTTACATGGGGTGTGCCGGTTTTGTTCGCCAAGAAGCATGATGGTACCCTCTAGTTGTGTATTGATTATCGACAGTTGAATCGGGTCACCGTGAAGAATAAGTACCCACTGCCTAGGATCAATGAGTTGTTCAACTAGTTAGGAGGTTCCCAATACTTGTCGAAGATAGATTTGCAATCCGGATACCACCAGCTCAGGATTAGGAAAGAGGATATTCCCAAGACTGCTTTCAGAACTCGGTATGGACACTTTGACTTTCTGGTGATGTCGTTTGAGTTGATGAATGCTCCTGCAACTTTTATGGATTTAATGAACATGATTTTCAAGCCTTATTTAGATCAGTTTATGATCGTGTTTATTGATGACACACTGATCTATTCTAAAACCTAGGAGGAGCATGAGCAGCATCTTAGGATCGTGCTTTAGACTCTACGAGAGCACTAGTTGTACATTAAGAAGGAAAAATGTGAGTTCTGATTAACCGAAGATAAGTTTCTGGGACATATAATCTCCAAGTAGGGTATCTCAGTAGATCCATCCAAGATTGAGGCAATAGTACAGTAGGAATGACCGAGGAACATGGCCAAAGTCTGTAGCTTCTTAGGACTTGCCTGGTATTAAGGAAGTTTGTGAAGGATTTTTCTAAGATATCGGCTCCATTGACGCGATTGCTTAGGAAACATGTCAGGTTTGAATGGGATGAGGACTATGAATATGCTTTCTAAGAGTTGAAGAATTGGTTGACTACTGCCCTTGTGTTGATTATTTTGAGCGGTGATAAGCCTTATGAGGTCTACACCGATGCATTGGGACAAGGACTCGGATACGTGTTGATGCAGCATGGACGAGTTATAGCTTATGGGTCACGCAGCTAAGGCCACATGAGCAGAACTATCCCACTCATGACTTGGAGCTTGCAACAGTGATTTATGCCATGAAGATTTGGAGATACTACTTGTACGGGGCAACTTTCTAGGTTTTCTCAGACCATAAAAGCTTGAGGTATTTATTCACGCAAAGGGACTTGAATCTAAGACAGTGGAGATGGATGGAGTATATGGAAGATTATAACTTCAAGTTGCAGTATCATTTGGGCAAGCCAACGTAGTTGTAGATGCGCTCAGCAAGAAGTCTTTAGGATTTCTCGCATGCTTAACACTCGAGGATTGAAAGAATGACGCTATGGTGAGTGAGTATAGGTTGTAGTACTATGATGGTGGCCATCAGGTTTTGGTGTATCACATGGAATCGACTCTAGCGCTCATTCAGATGATAAAGTAGAACCAATGGCAGGACCAGCACCTTCAGGGGATATAGATATGAATCCAAAACGGGGAGTAATTTGAAGAGTGGATGATTCATGTAGATGGGTCGCTATACTTCAGGGAGCGTTTGGCAATACCTACGATTGAGGAGATGACGAAAGCTATGATGGACGAAGCTTATAGGTCTCAAGCCAAGCACCAAAAACCCGCTGGTCAACTTTAGCCGCTTCCTATCTAGGGTGGAAATGGGAGCATGTCACGATAGATTTCTTTACCAAATTGCCGAGGACAGAGCAAAGACATGATGCGATTTAGGTTGTCGTCAACAAGTTGATGAAATTAGCGTATGTCATTCCTTTTAGGTCGGCGTGTTCAAGATGAGTTTTTGGAGAGTTGTATTTGCAAAATATAGTGAAGGTGCATGAAGTTTCCTTGTCCATCACTTCTGATAGAGACACCTGATTTAACGCCAAGTATTGAAGGAGTTTTCAGGAGGCTTTTAGGCACAGACTTGAACTTCAGCACAGCCTTTCATCCTCAGACCAGCAGTCTAAGCGGGTTATTCAAATTCTTGAGGATATGCTATGTGCGTGTGTCTTAGACTTTGGTGGGAATTGGAAGAAATATTTGCATTTAGCAAAATTCACATACAATAATAGTTACCATGTGAGTATTGGGATGGCACCATTCGAAGCACTTTATAAGCGTTTGTATCGATCACCAGTGTGTTGGGCAGAGCCAAAAGACAAAATTGTTCTTGGACCAGATGAGATTCGTGATAGCAACGAGAAAGTCACAGTGATTTCCTAATCGATTGAAGGCTGCTCAGAGTTGGCAAAAGAGCTACGTAGACAAGAGACGCCGACCTCTAGAGTTTAAGGTAGAAGATTTTGTTCTTCTAAAGGTTTCACCGCACAAGTGCATATCGCTTTTCGGTGTAAGTGGGAAACTTGCACCAAGGTACATCGGGCCATTTGAGGTTACTCAGTGTGTAGGTGTGGTTGCTTATCGCCTTGATCTTCCTCCCAAGCTCTCCTAAGTTCATGATGTGTTTCATGTTTTGATGCTTCAAAAATTTCTGCCCGAGTCGAACAAGATTATCTCATTTAATGATGTGTAGGTTCAGGAAAACACGACTTACGAGGAGGTGCTAGTTCAGATTATCGATCAAAAAGTGATAAGCTTGCGACATCGGGAGATACCATTAGTGAAAGTAGTATGGCAACAGTACAGAGCTGATGAAGCGACTTGGGAATTGAAATCAACTGTGAGAGAGTTGCACCCTCATTTGTTTTATTTTTTATTTGACCTTTAATTTCGGAGACGAAATTTTCTTTAGGGGTGGACAGTTGTAACACCTAGAGATTTAATTAAGCATAATTAATGTTTAAATAATGGATTAGTATGCCTTGATGTAAATTTGAACTTAATTTAAGTATTTTATGGTAATTTAAATTTATCCCATTTTTAATTTTTTCTGTACATTATTTTGAATTTTGAAACAAAACAATTTGCCAAGTACCCGATACATCCCAATTACAAAACCGTGTGTTGGGAACACTGTTTTGCTCTGTAAAACACCCCTCACCCCTTATTTATCTCTCTCTCTCACTCTCATGCCCTCACTTTCTCTCAAACACACACTCTCTTTCTTCTTTCTCTCTCTCACACTGCTCTCTCTCTTTCCCTCTTTGATTTCAAAATTTTGAGTTCAAGCTTCAAATCTTAGCTGGATTGGGCGTTTAGGAGCGTGATTGGACTTCCACGAAACTGTTTTAAAGCTTCGATTCGAGGTTTTTTTTTTTCAAATTTCAAACTTTTGTCCTAAAATTTTCAATTTCTTTAAAATGTTGTAATCCAAGTTTCTTGAGCTTAGGAAACCCTTAATCTAAGTTAGTAGTACTCAAATCATCTAGAATCTAGGCTTGATTGAACAAGATTTGGACTAAATCAAGTCTTTTACCTTTTTCCTCATTTTTGGTTTCTTTGAAATTTCTATGAAAATCTTGCATAAAGTTGTTTAAATGTGTTCTATTATGTTTATTTATCATTTATGATCATTATATATGTTCTAAGACTTGAAAAAAACAAGTTTAGGATTGATTTTGGGCTTAGGGAGGTTGAGAATCAAAGTCTCGGACCTCCCATGTTTTTCTAGTTTGGTAGGCTGGATTCATTTGGTCGGCAGGCCGAACCTGGGCCAATTCGACAGGTCGATCTTGGCTGACCAGTAGGCTGAAATATGGAGTTTAACAGGCCAGACCAAGGGTTTCATCAAGCCAAATGGACCTCATGAAAAATGACTTTTTCCACCCAGTTTTCACCATTTAAACCCTAGATCAAGATTTTAACCTCATGAAATGATTTTGTGAACTTTAAAGGCATACTAAGACACCATGAGATAGCTTAGGGATGTAGAATACCTTAAGCTGGATATTAATAAACTTAATTTCTATTTAAGGTTGTTCGTAGTTCTATGGAGCTAACGTATAGTGGATTGGGACTATGGTGTTGAACGTTGGTACAGGATATCGAGGTAGGACTTATATCCTTTCCCCTTAGTAGCCATGTGTTTTAAAGGGGTTTTTGGCCACAAAACATTTCCTTTTAAACGTTTTCAAGAAATGAAGTTTGATTACTTATTTTCATTATTGGCTAAATAATGAATGATCATAATGAACGTAATGAGAATATCCGGTAAAAGAGACATGTTAATGATATGACACTAAATGTGTTAGTTAGTACTGTCTGGAATGATGAGATAAAGCATGATGCCATGTACAGAGATCGGGTCATAGGAAGCGTGACCTTAGGGGTAAGTCCTGAAATCCAGCTGGGCTACTTCGGTAGTGATTCATATGGCTTTGCTGATAATATAATAATGAGATTGTCTATGGATGAATAAATGATTAATCGGTATGAATAAATTTAATGAGTTTTAGTTAGTTATCTGTTTATTTATTTATCTTGTTTTATAGCTTTTGTTTAAAAAATGAATTATATGTTTAAATCAAATGCTTTTAAAAACTTAGTCTTACTGAGCCTTTCACTCACATTTTTTTTGTTTTAAAACCTTCCCCCTCTCTAGGTGGAATCGAGCTTAGGGAAGACTAAAGAACTGGGAAGAACTGCATGATTAGGACATCACCATCTAGGGTATTTATTTATAAACAAGGCATGCAATATTTTAATTTATTTCTTTTTATTTAGGCTGTGGTTATGTATTTAACATTGTTGATACTGTATGTGCACACTAATGTGGGTCCGGTGGGGCCCAATAGTGTTTGCTTATTTAATATTTTATTTCGCTTGCCTGCTTTCATATTTTAACAAATGTTTTAAGAAGTTTTAAATATCTTACATTTTTATAATCAACTTAATACCTCTTAAAATGACAGTTTTTATTAAAAATTTAATTTGTTTAACCTAATTAATCCACTACGTCACCTCCGAAATTTTGAGGCATGACATTAGCCTTCTAAGTTGATTGATGGCCTCAATTTCACTCAATTCTACTTCTAGCTACATAAACTAAAGACCCGTCAATGGTTTTAAAAACGAAACTTCGATCTCGGTTCTTTTATGATGAAAACTTGAAATTGATTTGTGCTTTTCATTCTTTGGAGTGGTCTAAGTATTTTGACTCTAGGAATTTGGGTCAACACCATTAGTATTGATGGAATCGATGCTCCATGTAGTGGTCGGTGATGGCGGCTTCAAACTCCGATGCTAGGACACGAAACTATGAAATTAAACAAGGCGTTTCACTCTCCATTCAGCTTGATTCGAATGGCACCAATGGTGCCCCTCGTGGTGGCACACGATAGGCTTCACCGTTGTCTATTGTCGGCAATGATTGTCTTGAAATTAGGTAGAGGAAATCCTTCCTCTTGTTGCTTTGAACGTGTTGCTACTGTCACTTGGACTCAACGGTGGTGGGAGCAGCGAAGTCGATGTCCCTTTTAGCTACAATGACATGGCTGCTCTGATCTCCAATAATCAACTGTTGGGTAGTAAAATTGGTTGGGGTGTTTTGATCCCTGTCTTAGTCTAACTATCGGTACCAACGGTGTACTTCAACATTATCTTAAATGACGGGATCGATGACAGCAGCAATGGTAGTGGGGTGGCTTCGTCGAGCTACTCAAGCTAAAAGCGAGCTAGGAAAGTGAAAAGGATTTCTTATTCTCTTCGATCTAAAGCTATAGAAATTGGAATCACGTCGATTGGTGGTCGGATGTCAGAGTAATTGTGTCGAGAAAAAAGTCGGTTTCCACGGCTTTGATCGCGATTGCGGACTACTCCAATGGAGTTATAGGCGGCACAAAACCTCGTTGAAACCAACTCGTTGAGATCTTCCTATTGATATGGGAGGTGTCAAAAAGGGTGGTCGAGATCTCCAGTTGGCTTTTTGGCCATGGTGGGTTAGAGAGAAAGTAGAGAGAGAGATCTAGACTGTTTCGTGCTCGGGTCGATCAATTTTCATCCATAACTTTAAAACTTCTATAAACATAACTATACTTTTTTTTAAAACTATAATATTCTTGCTCTTTAGAATAATTAAATAAATTCTAATTTTCTTACTATATTATTGTCTTACTAATATCTTTATACTGTCATAAAATTATTTTCGTAAATTTGTCCATACTGTATGGATTTCATGATTTTATTTTGAAATGATACACTATAACCCTTTTTTTTGTCTTCAAAGCCGATAATTAATTATATTCACTACATTTACTTATTTTTTTAAATAATACTATGTATTTAAAGCTTTGATCAACATAATTTTTATAACTTCTAAAACTTTAAATGCTAATTAAAATATATATTTTTCATTAAAAATTTGCATATTATAAACTTCTAATTTTATAATAAAAAAGTCGTAATTTATAAAAATTTTGTAAATTAAATTGACTATGTGTAAGTTAATTTAATTCAAAATTTGAACTTAGCATAATTTCATGCTTTACAGGTATAACCCATATTGATTATCGTGAAAGGCCATTCATGGGTCTACATCCGATCTATGGACGCTTTTTAAACTTTTCTTAATCACATTGTGAATTTGAAAATAATTCATTTGTGATCTTGCATTACCTTAAAGGCTCGTCAATGTTTGTGAACTCTATTAATGTTCTCTCTTTCTTTCTTTCTTTTTTTATTACTATTATTATGATTATTGTTAAACTTTACATAATTAGTAATGTGTATAATAGCTTACTGTATACATATGGGATATTGGAATTTTCGAAAATTCTTATGGCTTTATTGAAATTCATGTTTTACTCTATGATCTCATTAAATTTTGAGATCGATCTTTTTTTCATAAACTTTATACTCACTATTTCTATAAATTTTGATCATTTTTATATGAACTAACATTAGGTAGGAATTTCATATAATTTTTCTAAGTCGGAAATTCCTCTCCTTCTTCTTCTTCTTGTTCTTTTTTCTTTTTTCTTTTTTTTTTTTTTATCAATCTCAATTGAAATGTTCTAATTGAGATTTTTATAAAGGCCAATGCTTTGACCCATACATGAAATTATTAAATCATAAAAGCTTAATTTAATACATTGAATAATTATTTTAATTATCTAAGTGTACTATTGTAACATCTATTTTGTTATATGTTTCATATATAAAGCACATAAAGTTATGCATTTATAATATTATTTATTTCTAAAGTTTTATAGTTATTAAGACTTTTAAATTACGTGTTAATTGAAAAAATTTATAATCTTAAATCGTGATTAAGTCGTAATTTAAAACTTATGATTTTTCTAGGTATTGTAGAAAATTTTTAGCCTTGAACTACATTCTTAAAATTTTCTCGTAGTTCTTACAGAGACTTAAACTTATAAACTTTAGACTTATAATTTCTTATGAATTGACGATGTAAATAATGAAAAAAATTATTAATTAATCATATTTATTAATTTCTATTTTTTTTTTTTTTGATCATTACATCTCCAAACTCTTTAAATGTTGGCAATCAAAACCATTTCGTCCAAGTCTTCTAAATTTCAAACAAATTCTTGCAAGTGATAATCAGGCAACTCTCTTTTACGGTGAAAAGATGAAAATGCTCCTAAAGCTCACGGATTAATTAAAAAAAAAAACTCAAATCAGTACGAAAGTAAAGTATAATTCATCCAACAATGGTCAAGTTCGTCCTAATCTCAAGGTTCCATGGAATTAAAGCATGCCTAGAAATAATCCAAACCCTTTTGTTATGTTAATATAATTTCTTAATGAAACCAAAAGAGCTGCTTAATTTTTTAGCCTTCGAAGAAAATTTTTCATTACTATCTCTCAAATGAGTCTCGGAAACAAGTATTTCAAGTAATTTTGGACAAGTTCAATCATGAATAAATTATACTGTTACACCCTCAAATATTCACTTTTTGTGTAATACACCCAAACTTTCAATCTTGACACAATGCACCTTAAATTTTAAAATTATTAACAATTGAGGTCCATTACCTGCCTTTTGTTTTCATTAAGTACTCTTTTTTATGTGTTGAACTCAATTATTCCCCTTAAAATAATGAGCTCTACTCTTAAAAAAACTCATGTAAAAAATCTTATGATCAAAATTGTCCATGTTTGTTAACATTTGTTAGCTATTGTATCATAATTATTAATGATTTCAAAATTCATGATGCATTTTATTAAGATTGAAAGTTTAGGGTGCGTTATTCAAAAAATAAATAGTTTAAGGTGCAACAATATAATTCACTCTTAAAATATTGAAGATCAATTATCAAATAAACCATCAACAAAAACTCAAATATTAGACAAAATTCAACAAGAATCAACTTCTCTATTGTCATGAGATTGAGGACTTAAACGTTCCTTGTTGTCACGAGATTGAAGATTCCAACGTTCCCTGTTTGAGATCAAGTCCAACCTCTACTATCACGAGATCGAGCCCCTTTTCCCTTGTCGTCGTGAGATAAAAACCCCTTTCCCTGCCATCGCGACATAGAAACACCCCCTATCCCCTTCGTTATGACATCAAAACTTCCTCCCCTCTAATTACGAGAACGATCTTGCCTTCCCGCCTTGTCATGAGACTAATTCCCCCACCTCGTCTCAAGATCGACCCCCTTTCCTTGCCATCACACGATCAAATTCGACTTTCTTGGGTTTTTTTTTTTTCCAAGCGAGCCTTTGAGTTTTGATATCTACCGATTTTTCTTTTCTTTTTGTTTGTTTTGTTTTTCAGAATCTTTTAATTTTATTTTTAAATTATAAATTATTGTTATTTTATGAAAATACCCTCCCACGGTAGCTAACATGTCATGCACACCATATAATCAGTTAAAAACTCAAAAATATATCTGATCAAAAAGGTTTAGTTGTAATGTTTTTTAGATTTTGCGACTGTAACGTGAAGATCAAAAAAGAAGGATTAAAAGATCATCTATCAAAGAGTTACTCAAAAAAAAATTTAAAAGTGAACTAATAAGACTTTTGGCGTCGATTCGGTGAGAAAGGTGTTTTCTTTATCATAAGCGGCATGAGAATGGATCAGTAATTCTAAATGCAAAAAATCATACGAAATTTTTATAAATACATCTTTTAAGATTTACTTTTTATAAATGTCATATATATTTATTTATGACATAACTTAACATATAATATAAATGATAAATATGATATAAACTTTTTTAAAAATGACAAAATAAACAAAACCTTTAACAAAATGGCACAACATGTAATTTTTTTTAATAATCTTACACCTTATGTATAAGAACGTCATAATTTTACAATTCTTTATATAATTAAATGAGGTGGGTGGTTTTGATTGGCAAGGCTGCGCTGGCAGATTCCCCCTAATGCTGTGTTAACCTTTCTGTTACGTTGACTATTCGATCTCCCTTAAAATCCTTCCGACCGAAAATTGATGTATCAACTTATGACAAATATTGTCTTAATTTCTTAAACAAAACGATAATCATAACGAATTCACAAAACGACAAGCTTACTGTCTTAATAGTTTTTTTATTTTTTTGAAATAAGTTGTTGTTTTTCCTAATATGAATAAGTTGTAATCATTTGTTATTGGTGCATATTCTTTTTTTTTAATTTAATAATTAGCGCATAAATTAGCCTACAGCAGATTTTCTTTTTTTATTTTTTTTGAAAGGAGCCTACAACACAATTTATTTTTTTATTTGACAATTAATATCTTGGCCCAATTGTTTTAAAATATAGTTTCATTTACTAAAAAATTTATGATTATTCCCGTAAAAAAAAGTATGATTACTATGCCCTTTAGTAGAGCAATTGGAGCTAAAAAAAAATTAGTTTGAAACTATAATATGTGAAAACTTTACATTAAAATAATTTTTTGCTTGTTGGTTTGAACCGCAAACCAAAATGCCAAACAAGCACTAATGTTCATTAATTTTTGTTGAGTAAACTCGATTGCTCATTACTAACCAAGAAAAAAAGTATATGACATGTTTGGTTTGTAGATTCAAATAACAATTTGAATCATTCTGATATAATATTTTTTTTCATAAAAATTTAAATTTTTGTTTAAACTTTCTGTTAACCAAAAGAGTCAACAACTTCGCCAATCACAATTTAAACTTTTTTTCCCCTTTCTGCTGGCCATTGAAGAACCAGATATTCAAAAACCACTTTCCTCATTTTTTTTAACACACTCAGAGAGAAAAAAAAAAGAAAAAAAAAAACCTCACCATCCTAAAAAATTCACTCTCTTTGTTTATTTATAAAAATAAAAAATAAAAAACTCATCATCACTGTATCACAAAACCACTGGTTTTTATTTTTTTATTTTCCTTTTTCTTGTTATTTTTCCTTTCTTTTTTTTATTTAATTATTTTTGGGTAAGAAATCCACGTTTACCAAAACGAAAACAAACTTTTTGTTAACATTTCTCCGTTTATCTCTTCTTTCTAATTTTCTCTCTCTAAAGCACTGGCATATTCCATTCCATTTCTTCCAACTCCACTTTCTGCGAACAAGTCATCTCTAAAAAGCTTCTCATACTCCTTTTAGAGAGAGAAAGTGGAAGAGCGCGCTCAAGAGGAAGATCTCTCTCTCTCTCCCTCTCCCTCTCCCTCTCCCTCTCCCCTCTCCCTTATTTTCTGGTAATGTCTCTTCTCTGTCCTTGTAATTCGGTGTTTCTTTTGATCTCTCTGCGATTCTCTTCTTTCATTTTTCTCCATTGTTGTTGTTCTTCTTCTGATGCCGAATTGTTGCGGTTCTCGCTGTATAATCGAAGTGCTAGGGCAATTGTTTCTTCGGGATCTCCTCTGGTTTTGGATTGCTTTCGTTTCGATTTGCTTCGTTTTTTGAATCTTTGTTTGCTTTACTCGGTGAGAGCTCTCTCTTGTCGTTGTTGTTGTTTTTTTTGTTTTTCCCTTCTCGCATTTTCTTCCAAATCACTTCGAGCATTTGGAATTCCGTTCATCGGAAGGTTTTATTTTGCAATTTTGAATTTCTTTGTTTGTTTATCTGCTTTAAGATTGATCAGTTTCGTCACTGTTTGTTTGGAATGTGAATTTTTCCCTTTTTTAATATTGAAATTACTGAAATTTTTATTTTATTTGCTATGGATATAATGCTCACGAATTATTTGATCTTTGGAATGGTTTTATCTGAGGAAGAATATTTTTCAATCACTTCGGTGTGGTTGATTCAAAGAAAGAATCCTTTATAACTAATATCTACGTCGATATCAAATAATTCTTTGCAATGAATATCATTTGATTACCAGAAAACCATGTACCTCTGTTACATTACATGGTGAGAGTCTAAGTCAACAAACTGCGGTTTTTCCATTTTGTGGTAATTGGGTCGGCAGAGAAGAGAAACCATTCTACTCTGGAGAGAGAAAAAGGATAATCAAGTCTTTGGTTATGATAGGAAAGCTGGTGGTTTATTAGTGACATTTACTTCTCCTACACTATACGTGAACTTGGACTAATTTTCTTTTGCTGGCTAAGGAAGAGTCTTCAAAATTCAGCGACTGGGTTCAGGGGGTAACTTACCCCAAGGTGGCGAGTACAATCCTTTTGCTGCAGCTCGAAGAGTGAATTCTGCCCATACAATGCTCATGGATGAGGATTTGGAGGATGGTAATTTGGGGCCTTACCAAAACAGGCCAAGGACCTTTCCCAATATGTGCAGCAAAGCTTACACCCCATGGGTATGGTTTTTAAGTACAATTTTTCTCATGTTGCTTCTTTGGGCCAAAACTTGTATTAAAAACATGTATAGTTAGTTTTTTATTAGTTTTTTTTCCCTAAGACATGTCGTTGCTGTTGTTGCAAAGCTCCAGCTCCCTAGTTTTCCCCTTGAAATTTTGTCTTAGAGCTTTCTTATTGCAACTAAGACAAATTGTCTTTTTTGTGGCATCTTAGTTGTTTGTTTGTGCAGATATTTCGAATCCTAACTGGGATAAATTTCCGGCTTCTTTTATTACTTTTGCTCTTGGGATTTGGAGTGGTCTTTTACATTGGAGCAAGAACTTCTCCTATCATCGTATTTGTGTTCTCAGTTTGTATTGTCAGCTTTCTTTTCTCCATATACCTTACCAAGTGGGTACTCTCAAAGGATGAGGGGCCTCCTGAGATGGTTCAGGTAGGATTCAGTTATATTTTTCTTATAGCATGTATGATTAATTTTTAGATCCAATAAGGTGGTGCTCTTGGATTCATGATAATCAATATTAATTTAAAGTGCCTCATCATTTATGTTTATATCTTTGTGCTTTGTTTTAGATATCAGAGGCCATACGTGATGGGGCTGAAGGTTTCTTCAGGACTCAGTACGGGACTATCTCTAAGATGGCCTTTTTGCTAGCTCTAGTCATCCTTTGTATATACTTGTTTCGCAGTACGACTCCTCAACAAGAATCTTCTGGTGTTGGGAGGTGATAACATGATTCTTCTTCACACCTGACACCATCTCTCCCACCCAAATTGTCAGTCAGCCCGTATTCACTGTTATTGACTTGCTAATGTAGGTCCACTTCTGCATATATCACAGTAGCTGCATTTCTCTTGGGAGCTTTATGTTCAGGGATTGCAGGTTATGTTGGAATGTGGGTGTCAGTTCGTGCAAATGTTCGAGTCTCTAGTGCTGCAAGAAGATCTGCAAGAGAGGCATTGCAGGTTTGTGTGTTATTTTGTTAGCTCTCTAAATTAGTGTCAGAGTTGTATTTTAAGAGAATACATTATGTGCAGGTTGCCGTTCGGGCTGGTGGTTTTTCTGCTATGGTTGTTGTCGGTATGGCTGTAATTGGCATAGCGATTTTGTATGCCACATTTTATGTTTGGCTGGGGGTGGATTCACCTGGTTCAATGAAGGTTACCGATTGTAGGTTCCAACTTTCCTAGTTATTCAAGTTTGTAAAGTTTGCTACGATACTAAATAGCATTTTTTGTGTTGTTTAGCCTTTGATTTCTTTATTCTATTGGTGTGATCAATTATTAATTCCTATTTGTCCATTAGATCAACAGTGTAATAGATTAAGTTTTGGTTTTCGTTATTCGTATTTTTTCTCAAGTTTGTCGTTTGATGGGAATGGAAAATTGAGTAGACAACTGTTAAGAGAGTAACTTGAGGCCGAATCAACACAAACCCCAACACACCCCCCCCTCCTAATTACTATTCTCTAAGGGCAGCCACTTCGAAGATCCCCATGTCTGTAGTCATGACATGATATACATTGAATCTTAAACAGACTCCTGTTTACATCGTCCTCTCTATGTGTCTTGAGTCTTTCTATCATCATAATATTAGTGTCCTATTAGTATTGTGTTTTATTAGTTTCTGTTTTATTTTTATCAAACCATAAGGGTTTACTTAGTTTCTGCTGTTTTAGCTTCCAATGGAAAGATTTGTTGATTCATGTTTCTTTGTATTTTAAGGTAATTTTATTAGGAAATTTTTTACTGCTTGTTTCCTTAGTATTGCGTGTGTTCTGGGATTTTTTGTTACTTGTATCTTTTTACCACTATGTGGTGCTTGACTTTTTAATCTACATGTCTTTCAGTGCCTCTTCTTCTTGTTGGATATGGCTTTGGAGCCTCTTTTGTTGCCCTGTTTGCACAGTTGGGTGGTGGAATATATACTAAAGCCGCAGATGTCGGAGCGGACCTTGTTGGAAAAGTAGAACAGGGAATTCCTGAAGATGACCCTAGGAATCCTGCTGTGATTGCAGATCTGGTAAGTGTTCTCGTTATTGTCGCTTTATTATTGAGCCATTGCCTTAATAACAGCAGCTTTTGTAAGATTCATGAAGTTGTGAGTACTTGCTAGCTAGGATGTCCTTATTTGACAAGGTTCAGCTTTAATCTAAACGGAAAGAGAGACAGGAAAGTGGTCTAGACAATACTTTATTCACTACTTTATTCTATGGTGTGTTCCACAAATGTATCTACTATTCTTGGGTTTAGGACTTTTAAATTTTCCTGCTTTTCAAAAAAAAAAAAAAAAAGGTGATAGCTACGACACTTTTTCTCTCTTGGGGCAAGTCGCACGGCCGGCATGCAGGTGAATGCCTTTTGAATTTGATTTTAGACAAAAAGAAAAATATAGGAATGATAAAATCATAAAACTATGAAAGGAATAATGGAATTGTACTGATGACAATATGAAAATTATCATCAAAATTTAAACTTGGCAAGTATTTTTTTTTCCCGTCTCTTGTCAAATGTTTTATAGCTTCTACATTATGGTTGCATTGCTTTACACATAAACTAACTCATATAATTTTCTAGGCATACCAAAATCATAAAATGTGGTTTAATTCTTTTTGCTGTTGATGAAAAATTTTATCCAATTGATTCTGCTACATTTTTTTGATGGTTTTGTTGTTTCAAACTTGCTGATTTGACTGTGATCCTTGAAATAATCACATCAAGGTTGGAGACAATGTAGGCGACTGTGCGGCTAGAGGTGCTGATCTCTTTGAAAGTATTGCAGCTGAAATAATCAGTGCCATGATTCTTGGGGGAACAATGGCTCAACGTTGTAAAATTGAAGGCATGTTTTTTTTTTTTTTTTGTCAGTCTGAATTTTATTTGATATTGTCAGACACACACACACGCCCACCCACATAAAACACGAGTATATGATGGTTTTTGTAACCATTGGTACCACACGTAAAAGACGAGTATTTGAGGTTACATCTTTTTTGTAACTATAGTCACTGACCAAATTATAGAAATAAGCATATATCTTAATCACAATTGAGGACATGACATTTTATATACTTTAACTACCCAATTTGTTACAAGCATACCACACAAATAAAACAACAATACTCACTTACGGGTAAATATTGGAGTAACCATTGAAACTGCTCCCATATGTATATATTTATATAGAAACAGATATATCTACATTGCTTCAACTCTTTTTGACCTTTTTTTAGAGTTGTCATCAGTATGATTCACGAGGTGAACATTACAGTGAAAGTCTCAGCCCTGTATTTTTTGTTTGTGCAGATCCATCTGGCTTCATATTGTTCCCTCTAGTTGTTCACTCGTTTGATCTGATTGTATCATCTATTGGAATTCTTTCAATTAGGAGTACACGTGATTCTGGAGTGAAAGCCCCAATAGAGGATCCAATGGCAATTCTTCAAAAGGGTTATTCTGTCACTATAGTGTTAGCTGTACTGACATTTGGTCTGGTATTTTCTCGTTTATCACCAAAACGTTTAATTGCTTTACAATTTCAGCTGCTAATCTTCTTTGATTTGAAATTCCTTTATTTATCTTGAAACAATTAGGACTTTACATCTTAGTTTATTTAGATGTTGGAAGCCTACCATTGTTTCTTGTAACTTCTATTTTTATTTTTATCTTTTTTATTATTCTAATGCTTGTCAAATGGTGTGGTTTGTCATTTGTGGAATCTCTCTACAGTCTACCCGTTGGTTGCTTTACACTGAACAAGCTCCTTCCGCGTGGTTTAACTTTGCTTTATGTGGGTTAGTTGGTATCATCACAGCTTATATTTTTGTCTGGATTACCAAGTACTACACCGATTACAAGCATGAACCTGTACGCACATTAGCTCTTTCTAGCTCCACGGGTCATGGGACAAATATAATTGCTGGAGTGAGTTTGGGCCTTGAGTCAACTGCTCTTCCTGTTCTTGTCATTAGTGCATCTATTATCTCTGCATTTTGGCTTGGTCACACCTCTGGACTGGTAGATGAAACCGGAAAACCAACCGGTGGGCTCTTTGGTACAGCTGTAGCAACAATGGGGATGCTCAGCACTGCTGCGTACGTCCTCACTATGGATATGTTTGGGCCTATTGCTGATAATGCAGGTGGAATTGTAGAGATGAGTCAGCAGGTAGCCCATGAACTAATGAATCCTTTGAATATAGTTACAGAGCTTTCTTGTGCACTTTTTTCCTTTCTTTGTTACTGTTTCGAATGTCTTTAACTTTGAACAAATGTTTTTTCAGCCAGAAAGTGTTCGAGAGATCACTGATATCTTGGACGCAGTTGGGAACACTACAAAAGCAACAACTAAAGGGTTTGCAATTGGATCTGCTGCCCTTGCATCGTTCCTTCTGTTTAGTGCTTATATGGATGAGGTTGCTACATTTGCTCATGAAGCTTTTACACAGGTAAGAGAACTATACTTGCACTATGGTTATTTTCTTTCCTTTCAAACACTTTTAGAGCCTTTTTCCTGGTTTGAAACCTTTTATTTGATTTCCAGGTTGATATTGCCATTCCAGAAGTCTTTATTGGTGGGTTATTGGGATCTATGCTTATATTTCTATTTAGTGCTTGGGCTTGTTCAGCAGTTGGCCGAACTGCTCAAGAAGTTGTTAATGAAGTAAGGAGACAATTTATTGAAAGGCCTGGAATAATGGTAAGTATGAAGTTTCTTCAACACCTCCCCTAGAAATCACTAATTCCGAAATTGAATATGTATTGTGTTTCGATGCGTTATCAGCCCTTGACATGGAATGTCTGGTGGCATTCTTGCTGCAGGACTACAAGGAGAAGCCTGATTATGGTCGTTGTGTTGCTATCGTGGCATCTGCATCCTTAAGAGAGATGATAAAACCCGGTGCCTTGGCAATAGTTTCACCTTTAGTGGTTGGTAAGTTTACCATATTGTTTGTTTGTTTGTTCTTTTTTTTTTTTTTTTGTTAATTATCATTATTAGTCTTTGTATGAGTGGGCTTATGCGCATGCTGATTGCTTGCTTAAGCAGTGAAAATTGAGCATCAAGTGTTAGTGCATTGGAAAATACCTTGGTTGTATGTTACTTTTCCCCCAGGGTATTCATTTGCATACCATTATGGTGTTTTATTGTGTAGCATGGAGGGAGATTTCATTATCAATTATCATATAACATTGCTTGAGATGCTTTCTGATGCAGTGCTGACATGGCTGCTCAAAGCAATTGTCGACGTAGATGCTTAGCATTCTCTCTTACTTATGTAACTTGCATGTGGCTATCACGTTGACTCATTGCTCTCTCTTGGTAATATAGTACAAATTCTTTGTTGTATGGTTTAGCTCAGTTTGAACTTTGACTATTTTATTGCTGTAGCTCATTGTTTTTTGTTGGTTACACGGTACAAATTGGATACTACTTACTAGCTTACAGAGAAGATAGTCTTGCAAGCTGAGCCTTTTCAGAATCACACAATATCTTTGGACTGAATTGTAACACGATTTTCCCTTTCGATGTGAAATATACCATTCTTCCGTTATAACCTGATGGAATTTAAACTTTTTTTTTAAATTCCCAAATTACCCTTGAATACTCTGTTCCTTATCTATAGATTACTTCGGTTCAGCTTGCAATTTTTAACTATATAGATAATTGATAGATAAATATCTGGGATTCCAATTTTACTTGGAGTTGAAAAAAGTATTGACCTTTAAATAAAATGGTTGGAATGGCCAGACCATCCATCACAAGCAGTTGATCCGAGAGATGTGCTTTTACTGATGTGTAAAAGTGAATTAACCATACTGATTTAAGTCAATTTTTTCACTCAGTTAACAATGTTGTCGTTGAAACAGTAAACGTAAGTTAATTTATGATTTTGGTGCCCATCTTGGCGGGTTTTCATCATTTTGTTGATTACTTGAGGTTTTACTCTCTCGCTCTCATACTTAATTATCTTTATTATTCTCTGTACAAGTTGGAATTATTCCTGTATGTTATATTTGTGAAGGATATAATTGTGTTTGCTCCTTTTGCTTGCAGGATTTCTGTTCAGGATTTTGGGATATTATACTGGACACCCTCTACTTGGGGCTAAAGTTGTTGCTGCAATGCTAATGTTTGCAACAGTTTCTGGTATTCTTATGGCTCTTTTCCTCAACACAGCAGGTGGGGCATGGGACAATGCTAAGAAGTACATTGAGACGGGGGCCCTTGGTGGTAAAGGAAGTGATTCTCATAAAGCTGCAGTAACAGGAGATACGTAAGCCTTCTTTGTACCCTTTTCTGCAGTTATCATATATGGGAGTGGGAAAATGTTGGCCAACTTATATCCCAAATCTCTAGTGCTGGGACTTGGGGGTCACTTTTTTTTTTTCGTCAGAAAGCGATTATGTCTATTGTGTGCTCCTACATTTCTTCTGCTTTCTATGTTTATTTTACAGGCTCAGCCGACTAAATATATTAGGTGAGTAGATCACTTTAATCATTAGTGAATAACTAAAGAAAATAGTTAGATGGTAGATAGAAGAAGATAAAAATCTGGGTTTAAACATCTCTTATAGGTTCACTAATTACTTAACTATTGGCGGCTCTCTTTGTATGTGTTGTCCGGAAAGAGGACTCGATGATTACTCATTCGCTAAAATTTGGTAGATAGGAATCCTTATCTCATAAAAACTTCTTTCAAGGAATGGGCCAGAATGGGTCATTTCTCAAGACTAATAGGTAAGGGGCCCGACACTACGACTTGGATTTGGAACTTACATGCTGATGGTCACGATTTTGATAACTAAACCAGTAATTTAGAAGAGATCTCTCGAAAAGTATTAGTGCCCATTTCGGTCGGTTCTCCATCATCTTGCTTTGACCGAGTGGTATGTATTTCCATGGTGTTCGTTTTTCAAATTATGAAGCATGGCTAGGCGATCCTACTCACATCGGGCCTAGCGTCCAGGTGGTTTAGCTAATAGAGGGTCAAGAAATGTTGAATGGTTAAGTCAATACACGTTTTGCATCCACAATTTAGATCTTTTTTGGCTAAGCTGTGGCAAATTTTTTAGGCATGCAAACAGACGAATGCAACAATTATTTGCTTGGTGAATGCCATTGCGAACGAGGAAATACCTTTTTAGCTTTTAGCATGCTATTTAAATCCAAATGTCTTTGATTTTTGTGCTTTCTTTTATCTTATTAGTAGAACTCGAGTTGAACTTATTCTTTCCGTCACTGATTTATTTTCTTCCCCCCTTGGTTCTGCAGCGTTGGAGATCCATTTAAAGACACAGCCGGGCCTTCTCTTCATGTCCTCATTAAAATGCTTGCGACGATAACACTAGTTATGGCTCCTGTCTTTCTGTGAAT
This sequence comes from Artocarpus hirsutus, assembly GCA_946598075.1. Lineage (NCBI taxonomy): Eukaryota > Viridiplantae > Streptophyta > Magnoliopsida > Rosales > Moraceae > Artocarpus > Artocarpus hirsutus. The sequence goes on from CAMOHE010053724.1 coordinate 51,079, forward strand.
TGGTTATATTGACTGTGGTATCACTGGTGTATTGCACCCATTTTATTTTTGGTGATAACTGGGATGTTTTTGGAGATATACAGATAGGTGTTTGAAGTAGAATGAGGTGCCTAGTCATATACTGATTCCTTCACTAATATGTTGAATAAAAGAGATGTTAATTAACGACTTATTCCAGTGCGAATTATTTAGTTATTTTTAGCGATTTCTTGAAGTATTTCGATGGGCTTTGAGCTTTTTCACAAGGATGTCAATTCCATTTCAAGCTCCTTTATGCGAGCCAAACAGCAATGTCATGTTTTAATCGATCTTCTCATGAGGAAGTCCGATATATTTTCCAGATGAAAATTCAGTGTGTTAATCCTATAATATCTAATATCCTTGTCTCACTGACAACTTCTAGGCGTGGATTGATTTGTAACACACTTAAGAAACTATCTAATTTTATGCCACATGGCATAATAAAAATTGAAGTAAAGAGACTAATATGCTCCAACTTCATATCGGGGTGTTTTTTTTCTTTTCTTTTTTTTTTTTTTTCTTTTCTGCTCCTTCTCTCTTCCCTTCTTCTCTCTCTCCTCTAGCCCTACTCCTTTCTTCGAGCTGTTCGCATCAGAAGGGCAACTGCCAACCAGTTTTGCACAACAACCATGGTGGCAAGGGCAATTGCTGGTAGGGGATCTATATCGGCAAGGGCATCGAAGAGATCTCCTCTGCTCAACGGTTTCTGTCACAGCAGCAAGGGGAGATCTCTCCTTGTTGATGTGGTTTCCTCTATCCCTCATGCTATTGTCGGCCAAGATCAACCATTATTCTTCATCACAACTCTTCTGGTCGACCTATGAGTTGTATTGTAGTAAGAGATAAGAGAGACTAAAGCCACCACGTTGCAAGGTCCAAGTTCGCCGGAAGCAAGTCACGCTATGATGAATGGCCACCGCATTGGTAGATTTGTTAGATCTTGTTCTTGGGTGGGGTGATCTTTCCCCCTCTTGATTGGTCTCCACCATCGTAGTTCCGTAGAGCTAGAGAGATTTTCCCCACGAAGACAAATCGAATTTCTTGATTTTGTATTTGTTGTATTTAGTGTAATTTCTTAAATTGGTTGGTTCTTGTCTATGGAGTTTGGATCTGGTTACTATTTTTGTTTTCTTTTTTTGTGATTTTTTTGTGATCCTTCATTCTACATGTGCACTTATAAGTCTTCTTTTCAATTCCTAAAAACTTTCTTTACACTTCTTAGCCTATTCATATTTCATTGCTTTCTGAGTAAGGGTTGTGAGTGGTGCTGGGAGTTTAGAAAATCTCTCTATAAAATGTCGATAATAGCTTGCTAAACCAAGAAAACTCTTAATCTCGATAACACTTCTTGGTGCAGGCCACTTGTTTGCCGCTTTTATTTTAGAAGGATCGATGGAAACTCCATATTACGATACCACATGTCCTAAGAAATAAACTTTTTCCAGCCAAAATTCACATTTTGAGAACTTGGAGAATAATTGATGTTTCCTCAGTAGTTGCAGTGCAGTCCTCAAATGTTCCTCATGCTATTCTGGAGTCCTTGAATAGATTAAGATACCATCAATGAAAACAATGACAAATTTGTTGAGGTCGCCTGACAAATTTGTTGAGGTCGCCTTTGAAAATTTGATTCATTAGGCCCATAAAGGTTGCCGAGGCATTAGTCAATCCAAATAGTATAGCGCAGAATTCGTAATGCCCATAACGTGTTCAAAACGCTGTTTGCGGCACATCTTCTTCCTTAACTCAGAGTTGGTGATATCCAAAGCGTAGGTCAATCTTTGAAAATGCCACTGCTCCTTTCAGTTGATCAAATAGGTTGTCAATTCTTAGAAGTGGAAACTTGTTCTTGATCGTGACTTTATTTAGTTCTCGATAGTCGATGCACATCGGTAAAGTTTCATCTTTTTTCTTAACGAATAGCACTGATGCTCCCCATGGAGAATGGCTTGGCTAGATAAACCATTTATTCAGCAATTTTTGCAGTTGAACCTGGAGTTCCTTAAGTTCCCCTAGAGTCATACGATATGGTGTCTTCGAAATCGGAGCTGTACCAGGCATCAATTCAATCTCAAACGAAATTTCTCATTTTGGTGGTAAACCTAGCAATTCATCTAGAAACAAATCGATAAACTCTTTTACTATTGGAACATTCTCTTGTCCTAACTAAGTTTCTTGGTCTTTATTTACCAGATTCACCAGGTAACCCATACATCCACTATTCAACAAGCCTTTTGCCTTCTGAGCAGATATCAGCGCTTTTGGAGTCTTGGAAGTCTTTCTAATATATTCAAACTTCCCACTTTTAGGAGGCCGAAATACAACTTTGTGATGTCGGCAATAAATCTAGGCGGCATAATTTCCCAGAAACTCCATTCTCAAGATAACATCATAATCTTGAATATCGATTATTAAAATGAACAAACAATTCTCTACCTTTAATGATGATTGGTGCATGACGTAACCAATGATCAGAACTTAATACCTCCCTAAAGGGAAGTGCAGTCCTAAAGGTTTGTTCTATCTTATCACCTTCAAATCCTATTCGTTTTGCAAATTTGAGTGATGCAAACGAATGTGTTGCTCTAGAATCAAATAAAACATAGGCATTATTTTGGGCAATAAAGAGCTGACCTGTTACCATTGTTGAGGTTCCAACATTGCTTTCACTCTTAGTGTCGGTGACATTTCTCAAAAGAGTTTCATCTTACTTGTAGTACTACATAATAATTTATGTTTAATACTTACTCTACAACTAGTTCTAACTTTATTTACTATACATATAGAGTGAAAATATTTCAGTGGTTGTATTCATACCTTGGTCTGCACATTGCCCATAGTTTGTCACCAGCTCATCAGTGAATTTACTCTGACCTTTAGTTGCATTACTTACAGCATGAAATAACTAGGTAAACTAATGCTCAATAAGTCCAAACATAGCCCACATGCATAACCTACTTGTATCTATGATCTATTTATACTTATTTATGAACATCCATTATTCTCTTCATAATTTAACTTTTAAATAGGGCCTGAGGGTTTGTACCATATGCGCACGTGAGTCATCCTAACACCGAGACCAAAAACATAACTTAGAACTCCCCTTTAGTCAAGAGCTGGTATGACACCTCTCTCTTTGTCTGGTGATTCATTTACTAGTTTGTTAATTAAGGTTACCATACCATGTATAATGATCTATTTACTTGTAATATGTGCACACCATACACATTTCTTTAAATGTATTAAATACATAAATGCATTTATATAACTACTTTTTCCAATAACCCTCTATCCCATGCTATAGGTGGAGTTCGAACTTAAATGAGTATGCTACAGCGTAGACTGGCTTCTGATTCCCCTACTAATCATCTAGTGTCTTGTTTGGCCAATTGTAGTGTTATTAGTCAAATTATCTCTATTCATCTATATGTCGATAAAATGTATTCGTCAATTACTAAATCGGGTTATTATTCGATTCACAACCTCCAATCACTAAGGGTTCGATCCCTCTTGATTCATGTTGCCTTATCATTTCTAACGAAAGGGGAAAACTTCTTACTAAAGATGTTTTTCCTATTTTGGACGTTTTGGGGTCCGTTCAGGCCGATTTAAAAAAAATGACGTTTTTGCCTCGACAGGCCTTTTTAAACTTCTTGGGCCTTTTTTTTGCTAACTTACACAAAAATGCTATTTATTGGCAGCGGAACAAAATTCAAAGTATTGGTTCTCTCATTTTGCAATAAAACCCAAATTTAGCAAAACTTTACAATTTTATCTCGGATGTTGAATATATTGATGATTTTGCCACCGAGACCAAAAATAATCTTTTTACACCACTAGCCCTAATTTTTTGTAAGGGTTAAATTCTTCTATAAATTCTTCTAAAGTCTCTTACCTAAATTCCTTTTGTTTAAAAATGTTTTTATCCTTTTACTTTTATTGAAATTTTGTGATAAAAATTTGTAAAATTCATATTTCATAAACCGTTGTAAATTTTGACAAACTGTTTGCGATTTTTAACAGTTTCGTCGAGATCTACAACTTTCATGTTTTAACTTTTTTAAAATTCCCGCTAACAGTGGAGTTTTCGGCCATTTTTCAAAACTACTGAGTTTGTTAAAATCTTTTCAATTCAGTCCTTTATTAATTTTCATAAAAATATGCTTTTAAACACTATACACCCTATTGTTTTGATTAGCTTCCAAAACCTCTTTAGTAAATAATCATGTTTGAATATGCCAAATTCCATTTCCTTAAAAAAAATCACACAAAGTTTACAAATCTACTTTGTTTCAAAGCCAAATTAATTTCTAAGCATACCCTAATTTTCCTACTCATCACCATCACATACCTTAAAATTAGGTTAACATACCATAAGCTACTTAAATATTTACATGCCACACTTGAGAACAAAACAAAACAAGGCAAACATTACCAAGAACTTGAAATTGAAAGGTTAGGTTTTACCCAAGAAAAGTGGTGAGTTTGTACATCTTCAACACCTTTGATTTGTCAACTTCCTAGGCATGATTAATGACAAGAAAAACCCGTATCAAATCTCTCTTCAATCCCAAAAAAAAAAAAAAAAAAAAACCTAGAGAAACTTAGAAAAAGTTGAATCTTACCTTGAAAATTAAGAAAACTTTGAGCTTAAAGTTTGATCCTACTTGAAACTTGCTTGGAAAAGGTTATGTGAGGAATTTGTTTTGAACAAAATTTTGGGAGGAAGAGAAACAAGGGTTGCCGTGTATGGTGGTAAGGAAAAATGAGAGAAAATTTCACATAACTAAGGTATTTAATCTAATTCCTTCACTTAAGATTTTTTTTTAACTAGGTGACTCACCACTCTAATTATGATTAGGGTTAACTTGCCGTTAAGAGGTTGGACCATCACAACCACATCAAGGGATGTGATGGTCCAATCCAAACCCTTTGGGTGTCCCCTTGGTGGACCCCTCTTACTTTACATAGTATATTTTTTACCGTGTAGTATTTTTCTCATGTTGTTAGGTTAAAACGGAAGAAAAATATACTTGAGCAATCTAAAATATTCTAACCTTATCTTTGGTTCACTTTTGAAACCAACACAATATTTCATTTATTTGTACTTATACTGTATCATACCTTTTTTTGCACTATTTGGGTTATAGCATACTACTTTAACCATTTATTAATTTATATCACAACACTATGATTAATTGTGATATAAAATTTATTTTAAAAATATAAGTCACAAATTTTCGAGCATTTAAGCTCACAAAATTTGTATTTATCAATATCTAAAATTGCATAAAATTCACAGTCAAATTTTCTATAATATTGTTCGTATATATGTTATCATAATTTACAAAAATACAATTTATAAAGATAAATTTATTAATTAAATTTAAATAGGTACTGGATTTAATAATAAATTTTTCTTTAACATTACATCCAACACCTCCATGTCTGACCTACAAGAAAAGACAGACCATCCCAAAATCAATTACCCGCCACAAAACAATCAGCAACCTGCCCTGCACTCTCTAAACCCAGTTTTCAACCCAGCTTTACCGCCCATGCAAATTGTGAATCCTATAAACCAAGCCATAACCATTCGTCTCACTAACTCTAACTATTTGTTGTGGAGGCAACAAGTCCTTGCAGGAGTTTGTGGATTTGGTCTTGAAGGATTTCTTCCTGGCATCGTTACTCGCCCCGTTGAGTTCATAGCTTGGCACCGTTAAGGCCAACTTCTTGTGCCTTCGCTCTTGGCTTCTATAACAGAGGCTATTCTTGTCACCATGTGGGAAACGATACTTCTAATGATATTTGGGATTCTCTTGAAAAGGGCTACGCCTCTCAATCTCAAGCCTGCATCATGTAGTACAAGTTATAATTGCAAACCATGAAAAAGGGGTCTAGGTCCCTGGGGTAATACCTCAACAAAATGAAAGCTTGTGTTGATGTTTTGGCTGCAGCTGGGCATCGTCTCTCTTAGCAAGACCAAATCTTGCACATCCTTTCTAGGCTTGGAAATGAATGTGACCCAGTTATTATGCTTGTGACTTCTCGCGTAGAATCATATACTTTGAAAGATGTTGGTGCATTGCTATTCTCACTTAATCTGGAAGGCAGTCTCCGAGCTGAATCTTCACTACCTGAACCATCAGAAACAAGGCAACCATCAACAACGTGCCAACTCTAACAACGAACTCCTTTTTCAGCCTGGAAACCATGGTGGACGAGGAAATAGAGGACGAAGAGGTGGCTGGAACAATGGAAACTGTCCTCAGTGTCAATTATGTGGTAAGTTAGGTCACAGTGCCCAATACTTGCTATTACCATTTCGATGCTTCTTTTTAAGGCTTCAACTCTTCAAATTGAAGCCTACAACATAACAACTCCAACAACTCTAACAATGCCTTCACCATGACTGCTTCACTGGCTCCTTCTGAAACGTCTGGTGATTTCAATTGGTATCCAGACTCGGGGCCTACCAATCATGTGACTAATGACCTCAGCAACCTCAACCTTGGCGGATCTAAGTATCTGGAAGTAACAAATTTCATATGGGCAATGGTGTAGGTTTGAATATTTCTAATATTGGCAATTCTGCTTTATGCTGTTCTTCACTGGATACATCACCTACTCAACACTCAATACACTCACGAAACTTTGTGCCCAAAGACTTACTTCATGTGCCACACATCACAAAAAATCTTGTAGGTGTTTCCCAATTTGCACGTGACAATTCTGGTATTTGAATTCCACCCATATTTTTGTTTTGTTGAGGACCAAGTCATGGGTTGGGAGCTCTTAAGAATGGATTCTATCATTCAAGCTCACTCCATCTTCGTCCCTACCACCAAATTTTAAGTCCAAGTTAACTGTTACCTAAGAGTCCTGTCTTCAGTCTTTTTGTTCAATAAAAATACTAAAACGCAGCCATTCTGTTGCAGTCTCTAGTACTAGGCCCGTCAAGCCATCTAATCTTAGCTGTTTTCATTTAGAAACTAGTCGTTCAATAAATGTTGCAGACACTGAACTTGATCTTTGGCATCAAAGGTTGGGCCACCCTACTTTGGATATTGTCAAAAAGGTTCTTTTTCAATTGTAACCTTCAAAAATCAATAGAAAATTTCTTTAGCTTCTGCACTGCCTGTTGAATGGGAAAGAGTCACAAATTTGCTATTTTTAAACTCTAGCACTGAATATGATGAACCACTTGAAATGATTCGTTTACATTTACGGGGCATTTTCCTTGTTACTTCAACTAATGGTTATAAATACCATGTCTCATTCATTGATGCCTAATGTAAATACTTATGGTTGTATCTGCTCAAGAACAAATATGATGTTTTCCAAGTTTTTAAAAATTTCAAATCTTTGGTTTAAAAACAGCTAGACAAAAAATCAAAGCTGTCCAATCTGATTGGGTGGTGAATACAGATAATCAACTACCTTTTTTCAAGTTCTTGGCATATTTCATAGACTCTCATGTCCTTATACTCCTAAATAAAATGGAGTAGCTGAGCATAAGCATAGACATATTGTAGAAACTGGTTTAACCTTGTTAGCTCAAGCCTCCATGCCGTTAAAATATTACGATGATGTATTCTCCTCTAGTGTCTTTCTTATCAATTGAATGCTGACCAAATCTCTGCAGTATAGACCTCCTTTGGAAGTTCTTTATAGAAAAAAAAAACTAATTACTCACAACTTAAAGAGTATTTGGATGCCTTTGTTTTCCTCATTTGTGATATAATCATCATAAATTAGAGTTTAGATCTCAGCCTTGCACCATTCTTGGCTACAGCTACTAACACAAAGGTTTCAAATGTTTGGCACAAAATGGTAGGATTTATGTATCTAGAGATGTCATTTTTCTTGAGAAACAGTTTCCCTTTGCAAAATTATCTCAGCAAAATACGGAAAAACAAATTCAACAGTTCCTACATTCTTCTCCGTTGTTGATCCCTCCATTTGTTTCATCTTTAACTTACAATGATAAATTTTCACCATCTGTTCAACAAAATATAGAAGAGACACCTTCCTCTCTAAACATCTAAACACCTATTGTCTCAGTTCATTCTCCCAACACCAATGCACAATCTCCTCCCTCACATTCTAACACAACTCCAATACCCTTTTCACCCGTAGAGCAAGTTGCCAATGTTGAAAATGTTGCAGATACTGTTCCAGAGTCTATTGTGAAAGATACTAAAAATACTCACAAGTCAAACGGAGGCAAGTACCAGTTGTGAAAGATGCCATCAATACTCACACCATGTTGACAAGGTCTAAGCTTGGAATTTTCAAACCCAAGCTATAAACAGCTGAGTTACTCGACACAACTGAGCCCAACACAGCCGAGGATGCCTTGACTTCGACAAAATGGCAGAATGCAATGATGGAGGGATATAATTCTCTTCAACGGAATAATACTCGGCCTTTGGTGCCCTAGTGATGGAAGATTAGTTGGATGCCAATGAGTGTTCAGAATTAAGAAAAATTCTGATGGTTCCACCTCCAGTACAAGGCGAGACAAGTCGCCAAGGGATTTCACCAAACTGCAGGTTTTGATTTTTCTAAAACTTTTTCCCCAGTAGTTATACGAGCTATAGTGAGAGTAGTCCTAACTATAGCCTTGGCAAGGAAGTGGAAGATCAATCAATTGGATGCAATAATGCGTCCTTAAATGGAACAATAATAGAAGATGTTTATATGCTGCAGCCTCCTGGTTTTGAGAAGGTTAGAAGTACTCATCTTGTCTGCAAGCTGCATAAGGCGCTTTATGGGCTCAAACAAGCCCAGGGCTTGGTTCGACAAACTAAACGAATCGTTAAAACAGCTTGGCTTTACTCCATCAAAGGCTGACAGCTCTTTGTTTTTAAGGTTGAAAAATAACACCTCTCTCTGTGCTTGTTCTTGTGGATGATATAATCATAATAGGCAGTGACGATAAAGAAGTTCAACAGCTCATTTCTTTCCTAAACAAAGTCTTTTCACTAAAAGACTTAGGCCCTTTACACTATTTTTTGGGAATTGAAGTCAACACTACCTCTCAGGGGCTACAACCATCTCAAACCAAATATGTCTCTGACTTGTTGAAGAAGGCCAAAATGATTGAAGAAAAACCTCCCATGATCAATGGTCAATCTCTTATAGCTCGGAAGGGTGATCCTATGGAAGATGGCAAAATTTATCGAAGCATTGTAGGGGCTTTAGAATATGTCACAATTACTAGACCCGAAACTGCCTTATCAGTAAATAAAGTCAGTCAGATTTTACACTGCCCTCTGTCAGGTCATTGGAAAGCAGAAAAAGGATCCTCAGATATTTGAAAGGAACAATTAACTATGGTCTTTATTTTGTTCCTTCTGACCACTCGAATCTTTCAAATTATTGCGATGCAGATTGGGCTACTGATCTTGATGACAGATGTTCTACTACTGGATTCTCTGTTTATCTAGGAAATAATTTAGTCACTTGGAGTTCGAAGAAACAAGCTACCATTTCAAGATCGAGTACCGAAGCTGAATATAGGAGCTTGGCGTCTGCAACAGCAGGAATATTATGGTTAAAGTATCTTCTTCAAGAATTAAAGGTCATAACTACTCGAACTCCAGTAATTTGGAGTGATTCTTTTCTCCCTTCAGAGCCTCTTCAAGCGCTTACTGTACAAGAAAAGCTCTCATCTTCAGACGCCATAGCCCAAAGTTGTTTTTGCCCATAAACTTTCAAAATCATACTTTGCCATCGCTACTCTTCAAGAATCCTAAGCTCTAATACCAATTGTTGGAACCATAGGCTTCACTATAAAAGAATGGGGTTCCAACTCAAAAGGTTAACCTATTGAGTAGAGTAGGCTACCCCCTTATAAACCCATCATAGCTCCTATTTGTTGCTAATGTAGGACTTTTTTTGCACCTCTAACAATTCTCCCTTCAAACGAAGTACCACGGCCCCTCCTTTAAACGAGAACCTATACCTCGAGGTCTTCACCGTGTCTTTTGCCCCGCCTTCCATGGAGGGAAGGCCCACCTCGAGCATTCACGGAATTTTTTCTTCATTGCGACCAGGGGCTGCACCTTCATTTGACACATCAAGTTCATCTCGTGCATATACTTGACAACATCTATGTCTCAGTTCTGATACTAGTTGCTAAAAACTTAAAGACCGATTGATCAACAAATTCACCAGCAAGATGGATCCACACATCGAATAGATTCAAGATGAACCAAAAAACTCAAACATAAGTTATTTAAGGACACGGGACACACAAGATTTTTACGAGGTTCTGCCAAAGGATGCCTACGTCCTCGAGACTCCACGCACATAGACTGATCTTTGATTATCAAAGTATGAACAACATTACACCCTCAAAGAAACTCTTTTTCTCAGATTTGAAGAATCTCTCAATTTCTCTCTTCTCTCAAGTTTTCTCACTCCTCAATTTCCTTAATCCCCTGTTACAACCGAGACACTTTCTCTATCTAACAATCAGTATTACAATTGAGAACAAACCAGAAAACATAAGCTAACGCCTAACCTACAATATCCTAATCTTATTTATACAACAGACAATAAGATTAATTACAAAGCTGCCTTTAAGCATTATTTGACTAATTCAAACTAAGACATATCCTTAATCTGTTACAAGGAGTTATTGCCTATCCTAATGCGCCACATCAGCAACAAGTTGTTTCTTCATATTGTTGATAAGTTCCAAAGGATTAGGGGGCAGAGCAGTGGGAGAGTGAAAACCGTTGTTGAGGTCGGGAGACATTGGTGAAAGAGTCCTGCTTGGAGAAGACATTCTCATAACCGAAAAGTGGATAATAGGAAGAAGAAAATGGTTGAGATTCTATAATGCTACTTTTTCTTTATGGGATTCTCTGCAGTAGCTAAGGGCACATGTGAAAAATATGGGCACCTACATATATACATGCCCGAAGAGCAAAAGAGTGCATAAAAAAAGAAAGGCATTGTCAATGTTCCGTGACTGTGGATCATTAGAAGCAAAAACCGGAAAAAGATTTCATTTTTAATAAAGAAAAGCAAAACAAAGAAGTGCATATAAGTTGGTTCCACGAGTTACTTGAGCAAGATTACCTTGAGTAGAATGCATGTGCACTTCCTTGATTTCAAGTTTATGTGAGAAATTAAGAGGATACGACGATATGACCAAGCAGCTATATTTTGGTTAACTCACGGAAAGAACAAGAAAAATAAGGTTGTGGGAAAAATAAGAGACGTAGAGAATGGACTGGATGGATTTCCCAAATTGCTATTCTAGGGGGACCCACGGAAAGGACTTCCACATCTCCCTGGAGTTGCAGCTATAAATATTTTCATCCCTTGCTCCATTTGCAGCAACAACGAAAAGCAAGAGAAAATAGAACAACCGAGAACATGCAGAGGAAACTCAAGAAGACATAATCCAATCTTTCAAACATTAGAGAGAAGCCTAAAACCAACGATCTTATAACAAATAGAAATCTTTATTTCCTTAAGAATTGGGTTTCCCAGTCACCTGCAATCTTTAGACATTTCCTCGTACTTTGATCATAAAGATTAATAAAATATTAATACATATCTTTTATGTTCTACTTGGACCCCAGAAAACACACACAACTTTTAAATTCTAAAGTGCAAGAAATTAAGGTCTAGCTCTCCTTGAAACTTACGTTGCAAAGGAAACTCGGGCAACAAACAAGCAATCTGCATGGCAGTTCCCAGATAAAATGCAAACTTCTGGACTAACAATCCGTTAGGTTTAGGGTCTTCATTCTTGCATATTTCTCGAGGCTTTGCATGTGTAGCATCCTTTGTATCCAAAGACAAGGCATCACGAGCATCGCAACTAATGTACTTGTCTCCAATTAGGTACTTTTTCGCCTTCTTTTTGGCAGTCCAACTTCCTGTTTCGAAGTCGAAGTGGTACAAAGGAAGGAACCTCTGTCCATAAACTGCTACAAACTCCACTGCAGCCAAGATAAACTCAAATTCCTCATTGGACATGTAGTAGGGAAAACTGATTCTTGTCCACCCAGGTTTGACTCCAGCATAACCCTACCCATTAATAACAAAATTACATTATGTTTTTGCCATGGTTATTTCCAGGAAAAAAAAAAAAGTTACACCATGTTAAAATGAGGCTTTCTTTTTCACATTACTAGCGCCTAAACTTTTTAAGAGATGATAGTTTTGTCATCGGTCTCTAACCATGAAATTCATTTGTTTTTTGAAATTTAAATAAAGGTGGTAGTCACATGGCCAATATCACGTAACTAATAACTTGTGAATGTTCCAATCTGCCAAGGGTTTTCAAAGGCATTGAAGAGGATTTTAATTGACACTGTGTGTACTATTTGTTTTGGTCAAACTTCGAGTCATTCTGTGAATGAAACGTAAAATGTCCTTTACGTTAAAAACGCTGCATGAGAGATCAGTCAAAGCCCTTTTGTTTTGTTTTGGTCATATGATGGTGCTTGCTACCCCCATTTAACTTGTAAGCATGACGACTGCATCAAAATAGGTTGTGGATTTAGCCTAAAGAGTAAATTTATAACTACTGAAGTCTAGAATTTGAATAACTATTCCTAAATCAAGTGATGCATGTTTTATTGTGATTAACCTTTAGAATTGCGGATCGATAGGTTAGGGAATTAGTCTCGTCAACTTGGAGCAAACAGTGACCATATGGTCCTGCACAAGCACACCCGCCCCGAGCCTGGATTCCAAACAAGTCATTAAGCAAAGCCGCCACAAAAGCCCCGTGAAGAGGCTTATCTCTAGCGTTCCCGTTGTCAAGCCCTTCCACCTGATTATTCCCATTTTTCAGGCTTGTTGACGACGACGAAGAAGAAGAATTTGTAGTGGAATAGATGAGAAACGACAGAATGGCTTGTCGTTTGACCCTTGTGTTTCCTAGAACATGTATGTTCTTGTTGGCCAGCAGCCTCTGCAGTGCTTTCTCTGCGTAGATATGCTCTTGCATTTGAATAATTTCGACACCCATGAATTCTTTGATCCAAAAAGCAAGAGCAGCTCTTATTGTTTGGATTATTTGAGGAGTGCCCGCGTTCTCCCTTTCTTCAATGTCGTCATAATATATGGTGTCCTGCATTCGTTTAAAATTAACATTTTATTCAAGAATCGAGAAAAACCGGTATTCTTCACTGGTTCAAAAAAAAATAATAAAAACTTGAAAATGTGCTCCCTTAATTCACCGCTTGAGCTTATATCACGCTTTTATAATTCCACCCTTTTAACTTAGTACCAAAATGAGAAAGTGAGACCATAATTCTCTTACAGTGTTTTAGAGAGAAATAAATCTTTATGATCCCCTCACTAGAGGGTGCTTTTCTTTCATATTTTCTATTTGAGTATCTCTGAAGATAATTCATTCACTGCAAAAAAAACAAAATAGATAACAAAATTAAAAAAAAGAAGCGTTATAAGGCAATAGGTCAAAGGGAAGCAAATTATAGGAAAAAGAATACAAGCAACGGGTAAGTTCTTATACGATGACACTTTATAGGTGCTTATACTGAAAAAATAGATACATATTATAAAGCTCTTATGTGCTGTACAATGTGCAGTTTAAACTTTCGAGTTGAAACTGTTTTTTAAATACCCTAACTTTCATGAGTGATTGCAAAATTGGAATATCCTGATATAATCCCTTGGAAAAATATAAGATATTATAGTTTTTAATTACCTTTTCAGTGATGCCATTGACATAAGCAACAGTTCCACCTCCACAAGTTGATGGGGCAGAAGATCTCAGCTGGTAAAGAGCCTTGCTCATCAGAAGAATCCCTGGGCTTCCTGGCCCACCAATAAATTTGTGTGCGCTAAGAAAAATAGCATCGAACCCGTCTTTCTCGCCAGACCTCATGTCAATCTCCTCATAAGGACCGCTACACGCATCATGATTTGCTTGACCAAGTTAATCATACTATATTAAACAGTACCCACTTTATCACACTACCGTAAGTATTAGTGGAGCCCCATATAGTTAAGTGGGGAAGAGCTCCACTCATTTCTTAAAATTTGTAGTTTTTATACATTTTAAAAATTAGAGTTGTGACCTTGTATTACGAGAGAAAATCTTCTTGTACCCTGTCTCGACTTTGTAAAATCCATAACGTATCATCTTCATGTTTGATAAAAAAAAAATTATCTATTTATACTTTTAAGAGATATTTATCTTTTTATACCACCTATTTTAGATTAATTCACAAACTATATTTTTGGTTTGATCTCATCAAATGTATACCTTCGAATTAGATTTAATATAAAAATTTATATCCTTACCTCTAATAATAGTTGATTTTTTATCTTTAATATGACTAAATTTTCCTTAATTAAAAGAGGAAAAAAATTAAAACATTCAAAAAAAAAAAAAGAAGAAGAAAACAAAGACACTTAAAACACCTATTTTTGAAGGCATTATATACATTTTTGAAGTTAAAAACCTTAGTGTAAAATTTTTTTTTCTAAGTTTTAAAAAAAGTTCTCTTATTATTCAATTTGAGGGTATTTTTTAGGCAACATTTTAGGTCAAAATTGAATATTGATTGAAAAAATGTATAAATTTGTATATTAAATTCAAATATGAAGGTGTAAATTGATAAGATAGAAATACTAAATATTGTATTATTTGAATAAATCTAAAATGCAAGATATAAAAAGGTAAATAATTCTTTTTTTTAAGGTAGTCTACTAAAAATTTTGTGGCTCCAAGTGATCGTTAGCTACTAGGATGATTTTGAACAAAGTCTTTATAGCTAGAAGAATATATATATATATATATATATATATATAGTTAGACGGTAGGCTACAATTTTTTTAAATTTTATTTATATAATGACACATTGTTTTTTGGTTTAGATCTATATATACCGCTTGTATCACACAAATAAAACCTTTCAACATTTATTACATAAATCTAAAGCTGAGGTTTTTTTTTTTTTTTTTGATTGGGAATTCTTCGAAAGTTCTCAAAACATATACGTACCTAGCGGCAAAATCAAAGCAAGCAAAGCCTCCATATTGGTGAAGAAGCTGAGCTATTGCCTTAGTATCAGAGTATATTCCAGTGACGTTACTGCAAGCAGAAAAAGAGCCCAAAATAGGTCTATTTGCATGTTTGTAGGACTCAATTTGTGTCCTCAATGCTTCCATATCAAATAGCCCATTTCTATCCAAACCAATCTCAACCACTTCAGCCAAGCTTTGCCTCCATGAGAGGATGTTTGAGTGGTGTTCAAAAGGGCCAACAAAAACAACCCATTTTTCTTCATTGCTTAAGCATTTTTTAACTTTCTCTCTTAAGATTGATGGTACGGCCACACCTATCACTTCTTGGAGCCTCTTTATGGCTGCGGTGGCGCCGGACCCACAAAACAAGAGGGCATCGTCTTCTCCACCTCCTAAGCACTTCTTTAGGTAGTTGGTTGCTTCATGCACCATTTTTGTCATTCGATGGCCCACGTGACTGTCACCTGTGTGTGTATTTCCTTCATTTGTATATAATATGCATGCAGATTGTAGAAATGATTAGTAATTAATGACAGTGAATATTGCTGATGTTCTCAAATGATTAATCAACATACCATAAAAAAAGTCTTAACTTATAATTCACAGAAAGTTAAAAGATTCATGCAATGTTTCACTAATTTTTGAACAAAGAGATTAACAACAATTTATGGTTAGTCAATAAATAAATTAGCAAGTACTGGGCTCAGTTTTTATTTCAGCAAATTAGCCACAAAATCATTTATTGTACGTCGACCTATACTTGGAATACGTACAAAATTAGCATAAGCTGTAGTTTGTCAGTCGAAATTATAAACTTCTGTGATATTTGGAAAAAGGGAATTACAGTTTTTCATGTACAAGTGCTATTAGTCAATTATCCTTAATTTGTCAAAAATATTCGCACTAATGGGTACGTGATCCGCTGATTGGAAAGAGAAAACCTTATGAGAATAGAAAATGCGTATTAAAAAAATTAAAAAGGATCTTTTTTTGGCGCTTTATAAGGACGTATAAGTTATAATTACTACACTTCTATTAATTTAATTTAGTCAAACACCAGTTTAGTGTGCAATAGGGTTTTTATTTTTTTTCCATAAAAAAAAGCCTTAATCATAAGTATAACAGGATTTTCGCCGAACTGAAATTTTTAAACTAAAAAGTGTAATATGTAAGAGTATTATACTGTAGCTCACTTTTTTTCATCATTATAACATATTAAAGTTTTATATTGTAGCAACCCAAAAGTTTTGGTTAGAAGGGCCGGGAATTTTTGCAATTAATCATTTTTCTTTTTCTTTCTCTTTTTTCTTTTTCTTCTTGAATTTTGTATTTCTTTTTTCTTTTTTCTTTTTATTAAATTTGCGTCAGATGTTTTTTGCGGGATATGTTTATTATAGGATGCCAATCTAGTGATGATGTTCCAGCTCAATCTGACGCCAGTCGCTTCTTCTCTTCAATAGAGAGAAAAAAAAAAAAAAAGAAGGTAGCTAGCTAGGGACGCTGTACATGAATAATTTCATAGCATACCATAAAAGGGAAGAACATTGTTGATGATGTAGTTTTCAATGTAGTGAAGTGATCGGCCAGAAGCAGTGTGATCGGCATAAGTAAGTCTTCGCTTTCCAAAGGGAGAATCAAATTCGACGTTTCCTCCAATAATCTGACAACGTAGCCAAGACAATCTCAGCTCGGCAGAGTCGATTATGCTTTTAGGAACATTCATCTCTAGGGTTCTAAATGATTCGAGACGATCGCAATTAAGATTACTCGACATTATTTTTGGAGTTCTAGAAGTGTTGATATTGTGATGGTTTGGTAGTGAAAAAGGTTTAGCACAACTATATTAAAAGATGAATGAATAATCAAAGAAATAGGATTGATGTAATCAAAGAAATAGGATTGATGATTAAAGATTTTCAGAAACGAAGAGAAAGAAAGATTGTAGATGGTGACCATATGAAGGGAACGGAAAGGTGGTATTTTTATAAGCAAACGTATTTCTACAAATGTGGTTCATGTCAGGTACTAGTGGGATCCAATTGCAACATTTACGGGTGTTCATGGATTATACGGATTAGGGGTCAATCTATAGTATATATCGGATTGAAAAAATCTCAATTTAAATCCAATTTATAAACACTCCAATCCAATCAGAATACTGCGGATTTTGCAGATTGGATTTCTTAGATTCACGGATTTAGAATTTAAATTTATTAAAAATTGACAATTAAAATTAACATAGTATAACATAACATAAGTTAATAAAATCCAACATATTATACAATCCAATAGAATGCAAGTCTTTAATAATAAACCAAATTGTAACATTACAAAACATTATAACTAACAAGTTTAAATAAACTAATTTAGACATGAGTAAATAATTTTGGTCTTTGTAATTGGGCTAATCTTCTTCTTCTTCTTCTTCTTGTTCTTTAAACATATAAACTTTGAATACATTATTATAAAAGTATAGGTTAACTGTATTTATTAAAATTTTGTGTGTATATATGTATATGTATATATATAATTTATACAATATATGCAGTTTGGATTCATAGATTATACGGATGGAGAGATATTCAATTCGTAATCCTGTCTATACGGATTGGCAAAATCCCAATCCAAAACCAATTTATGTTTTTCATAATCCAATCCAATCCAACAGATTGGATTGGATTAAACAAATTAGCAAGTTTCACAATGACGGAGAGGGTTTTTGTCAGAGGGCTAATATCTTATAATGTATAAGAATAGTCTACACTCAAGTGCTCTGAACAGTCTCAATATTTAATTATAAAGAAAAAAAAAGAAACACCATGAGCAGTCTGACACATGTAATTCCCTTCGTTCCAAAATGTGATATTGATTATGCATCTATATAATATTTAATTTGTTTACATGTAACACTAAATAGATAAAGTCCAATATATATAACATTAGATGTTACATTTAAACAATTTAAATGTTACATAAAATAACAATGCTATATTTGTAAAAAAAAAATGTTACATATACTGGACCGGTCAAGTGCATGATTGAAGACTATTTTTAAGTAATATATACTTGCCTGATTAAGAATGTGGACAAGAAATTTAGAAAACCAGTGGTAGTGCACTTGCTTATTAATTCCGTGTACAATGGAGGAGAAGAAATTACGCGTAAGTTATAGCTTTCAATTTTGTTCACATATATACTAGGGATGTAGTGTATGGAAGAGTTTTTCACTATGATTAATAATTTAGAAACTTTTGTGCCAATAAAAGGATTTTGATTAAAAAAAACAGGATTCTAATTGAAGATAACGTTGGACTTTTTCTTTAATGACTCAATATAGAAAGTAGCGCGTAGTACGTTTAAAATTAGAAAGGATCAGTTTTCTTTCTTTCTTTTTCTTTTTTTTTTTTTTTTTTTTGAATATTATTAGAAAGGAATATTGGTCAAACTTGAAAGCTACTGTTTGCTCGATCTTCCAAAACTATCCAAAACTCTTTTAGAAACAAAAAAAAAGCCTTTTTGATTTGTAAGTTATGTTCTGATTTGTTTATCTTTAAGGACGTGGAAACTTAAAGCATATAGCTTAACGGAATGGCCAAAACCGTCTCAAGATGGTCAGTTTTGTGCAATATTAAAACAATTTTTTAATTACTCACTATTTGCATTATCAATTTTTTTAAGAGAGAACGAGGAAAATGTTAGATTTTTGAAACTTTTTGAAGTAAATATATGTTTTAAAAATATTTATAGTAAATATTATATTTACAATGTAAATAAGAAATATTCACATAGTAAAAAAGGAGGTAAATATATTAGTTGCACTATAAATCTATTTATTATGTAAATAAGAATTATTTACAATAAAAACAAAGTGGTAAATAAATTATTTACATCATAATTAAATTTAACGTTTACTACAAATATTTTCAAAACCTAATATATACTACAATTAGTTTTAAAAAGTAGCATTTCCTATCATTTCAATTAAAGGTAAAAAATAAAGGATATTGACAAAAGTAATTTGACCGTTGCTTTAATTTTTTTTTTTTTTTTTTTTGAACTAGGAAATTAGGAGATACATACACCAATACGACCTTGAAACACAAAGACATTTAACCCCAACAAAAAACTGGTTCCACCGGTATAATTTCCTAACGAACTAAGAGTAAAAAAATGTGTGCCTAATTCCCTCAACGGGGCACACCACACATTGAGCTTTTCACTGGCTTTTTCAACATAATCTCGACCAGCGGTGGACAACTCCAATTGGTTGGCATTTAAGGACGACATCGAAAGCCCTAAAACTCATATAAATAACATATCATACAAACATAAAATAAACAAAATAAATAAATGAAAGTATCACCACCAGCCAAATGAGAGAAACATGACCACCACCAATAGGCCTCCTCTTTTTGATGAGCACCTTCGTGCTTAGACGAGCGGCAAGACCCACCACTTTCTCCTGATTCCACAACCCAACTTACAATCTTGGTGCAACAGAACAACCTTGGCCATGAATCCATCCCTCCACTGCCACTTCCTTCAATCTCCATCTACGACCATCATTGGTAACATGTAAAAATGCATGTTTTATAAGGTTTTAAATCCTTTATTTAGCATTTTTATTGGCTTTAAATCCTCTAATTTAGCATTTTTATAGGTCCTTAGAATTTTAATGTGTTGTTTTGTGAAATATGTTAGTTATGTATTTTAATTGTGATTTTATGTTTAATTATATGTTTTTTTATAATTTTTAAACGTGTTTTTACGTGTTAAATAATTAATTTTTGCAAAATAGGTTTAAAACTATAAGTTTAACTAAGTTTTACTTTTATTTTATAGTGTGTTTTTAGCTTAAATTTAGTTTTATGTTAAATTAACATTCAAAAATTTTAGTAAATTTTATTTTATAAAATAATTAGTTTCTCTAGTTTAATTGTAATTGGATTTAAAATTAGGGTCAAAAACAGGTGCGATCGATCTGGATTTGTGCATCCAACGGTTGAGACACTCACGTCTCTTTCCTTTCCTCAGTTGTGCTGCATTAAATCCCATGCCAAAGCTGAGTTTTGAACTAAATTCGGCGATGGATAACAGCTGTCCTCATCGATCTCATTTTGTCTTCCGTTTTTAAGCGAATGGATTAAAGAATCAAGCATTATATTACCTACCCTTAGAATTTTATAATTTATTATTAATTTTTATGCTGTTTGCAAGCTCATATTATAAATACAAAGGCAATGCCTTCAAGGAAAGTGGAATTTTTTTTTTTTTTTTTTAGGGAGTGAAGTTCCAGCCATTAGGCTGGAACGTCTAATTTCTTTTTAGTTTTTAAAAGTTTCAGTCTTTTGGCTGGAACGCTTAGTTTTCTTTTAGAGTGTTTTTATTTTGTAATATTTTGAGAATTAGAGAGTGTTGTCATTGTGCATGATGGACTCACAGACATGTCAAAATTTCGGGTTATTTCTAAACTTTCTTTTTTGTACTATTTTTATTTTTATTGTAATTTTTTGTTGCTTAATTTAATTATGTCTAGTTAAATATCTTTGTGGTTAAAGGTACATTCAAAATCTTAGATAGAATTGTGTAGTTGATTGTTGTAGAATTTCCGATACGCAAGTACATGTAATCGTTTCAAGTAAAAAAGTGCACCAAAAGTAAAGATATTGTACCACAAAGATTGTGTTAATTTTTATTAAATACCGAAATTTTTGTAACTCTAAAATTATTTGAATAACCAAAGATTTAGATTCTAAAAATAAAATAAAATAAAATGAAAAATAAAGTTTAAAAAAATGTTGAAATAAACAAATCTTAACAACACTAGGAGTTATGATTTTACTAAAATTATTCTATTC
Organism: Artocarpus hirsutus; assembly: GCA_946598075.1. Classification (NCBI taxonomy): domain Eukaryota; kingdom Viridiplantae; phylum Streptophyta; class Magnoliopsida; order Rosales; family Moraceae; genus Artocarpus; species Artocarpus hirsutus. The sequence goes on from CAMOHE010053724.1 coordinate 71,991, forward strand.
TATTCAATTAAACAAATTATTATGATATCCTCATATTATGTTGATGGTCGAATTCTCTATCCCATTTAGCGCTCTCTTTCAAGTTGTTGAAAATACCTAAGCATAAGAACATATTATATCTGTAACACACAAAATAAAAACCAACATACAAAAAAAACAATATTTACAAGTGTTGTTAACAACTTCTATGGGTCGAGAATTAATTTCCCATCTAATTTTCTTATAAATTGACAAACAAGGTCTTTTCTGCCAAATTCCCAAGGCACTATCTCTCTACCTAGAATTTAGGCCAGAGTTTAGTAATCGCATGGTTTTTTAGGGAAGCTTGGAAGTCATTTAAGTTTTCTTTCGAAAGTCCACCCTTGCAAAATTGGATCTTGTCCTCTTTGTTAACTGACACAAATCCAAGAGAGGGGCACTTACCTTCACAAGTCTACCAAGACGATTTTTCATGCTCATGCAATTGGATGCGATCATTGTCAAATTAGTAAATTGTACAATTAAGTATAGATATTGATATAACGAGGAATGTATTAATTTTTACTTAATTACCAATTTTAATCCTAACTCTAAAATTAATTGAATTATTACTGAGGGATTTCGATTTTTAACTAAAACTAAAATAAAATGAGAACTAAAATTAAAATGAAAATTTAAATATTGAAATAAATAAATTCTAAAAATGTTGGGAATTATGATTTTATTAAAATTAATCCGATCATTTCCAATTAAACATATTAATGTGATTTTCTCATACTATGTCAATGGTTGAAAATCTCTATTTTATCCAATGCTCTCTTCCGAGTTACGCTAAAAATATCCTCAAAATGCTAACTCATTATATTCCTATGTGAATTACAATAATCAAGAATTCATTATGTGAATTACACAAACCATGCAAAATTATTCTTAACTCACATGCAATTTATGGTATCCTACACATGTTTCTAAACCATAAATCTCCTTCCGGTCTTATTATGATTTATTTTATCATCTACCCAATGGCTATTTATTTAGAAGCACTGAGTACAATGTAAAATACTCAACATAATATGGGACTCACATAAATAAAATTTAACTAAATAAAATGTTCACAATTCTTAGTTACATCACAATCCCAACAAAAATTAAATTAAAACATAATAATAAAAACAAAAATAAACAACAACTCAAATTCTAACATTACATAAATATTAAAATATTTTGGAGAGAGTTAATATTAGATGTTACATTTAAACAAGTTAAATGTTACACAAAATAGACGAACATTAGTACATTTGTGAGTGAAAAAAGTTACATGTATCGGATTGGTTGGGTGCCTGATTGAAGACTATCCTTAAGTACTATATACTTGCCTGATTAAGAATGTGGACTAGAAACTTTGAAAACCTATGATAGTGTACTTGCTAATTAACGATAACATCGCCTGTTGTACAGTTGCTTTAGCCCAAGACCCAACCTAGCAAGGCAATATCTCAAAGTCGGGGCAGCTAACTGTGTAATAGATGCTCTTTCCTCTTTCGGGAAAGCTATTCCTTGGGTTGAGATGCTACCGCGTTTATAATGGGGAAAGAAGAAATTACGCGTAAGTTATGGCTTTTAGTTATATTCGAATATAGCGTATGGAAGAGCTTTTCAATATGATTAATAATTTTGAAGCTTTTGTATCAATAATAGGAATTTGATTAAAAAAACAGCATTCTAATTAAAGATAACGTTGGACTTTATCTTTAATGACTCAATATAGAAAGTAGTACGTAGTGCATTTAAAATTAGAAAGCATTAGGTTTTTTTTTTTTTTTTTTTTTGAGTATTAT